>JAOUQZ010055999.1:0-40632 GCA_028564935.1 Neosilurus hyrtlii
TAAGCATTTCACTACATATTGTACTGTGTATAATTTGTATGTGACAAATAAAATTTGAATTTGAATTTGAATTTAAACATCTTTTGCATTATCGGGTCAAGACTTTGTATTGCACACATGTGAGAATCAATTAACCCCATACCAAGGGTCACTGCAGTCATGAGCGGAAACTGGACAACTGCTCGTGTATTTCTTGTTACAATGCACATGATCGGGGCATACATTGATCCAACTGCAACAGTATGGCCAATGACACTGAAAGCGAAAAATATGATTTTCCTTCTTTCGCTGGCCGCCATTGGCACAGTCTCCCACTTGCATAACAGCTTTAGCTTACTTTCCATAATAAACTCAATCCTGCAGAGCTCACAATGATGCGTGCCTAAGCTCCTAAACCACTGTCGCTGTTACGTTCGTAGCCAACTCTCTCTCCGACTCTCACACACCGCGAGCACACTCCCCCGAATAATAACCAATCAGCACCCGCACCTCATTACCGGAACTCATCACCACCTCCATGTAAGGCCTAGGCTAGACACACATCGGTGTCTAGCCTCGTTAGTAGTTTACGTGTTTTTACCGCCACTCTAACCAGTGCTTTGGACTCACGTCTACTTCCTTGCTACATCCTCGTCCTATTCCCGTCCTCCTTCTCTCGGCTCCAATCTCCCTCCATTGTGTCAGTAAGTTATGTTTTTCGGTTTGCGCTTGCCCCTCGAGGCAGGTTTTATTTCCGTGTGTGGTTATGTGTTTGTCGGTTTATGTTTGCCCCTCGTGGCAGGTTTTATTTCCGTGTGTGGTTATGTGTTTGTCGGTTTATGTTTGCCCCTCGTGGCAGGTTTATTTTCCGTGTCTTTTCGTTATATGTGTGTGGCTCTCTGAGCCCTACTCCTGGGTCGCAATAAACTTGTGAGAAGTTTATCCTTCTGTCTCCGTGTGGTAACATAACAGTCGCAGACATGCCTGGTGTACACAGCATAGGTTGCCCTTACAGTGGCATGGTGAACTCAACGGGTTATCCACGAAATTTTTTAATGACATGGTTGCAACTTATTTTACATATTACATAATTATTTTAATACACAGTTGCAACCATTTTTACCTATTCCACAACTAATTATACAACTCAGTTTACTGGTCCATGTACTTCCAGTTTCCTAATATTTCAAGACACATCACTTCCCCATGTTATTATTCCCTTAAAAGTTTCTTCTCTGGGTGAACCAGAAGTGGGCAAAAAACCCACATTCTGTCCACATATGCACGACAGCCCAGTTTGCCAGGGTCATCATACACATAAAGCAAATCTATTCGTAACATGTATATACATATAGCATGTAAGCATAAAAGCAAGTGCATTGGGTCCAACAGGATTTAATACCACCACTAATAGTGGGTTTTATATAGTTCATGTATCCACATTGGTAAAGGCAGGTTAATACATTTCCACGTCCGCAGCGTTTGCCAAATATCCTTAGGCATTAGCTGTTTACGATCCATCCCTAGTGATATCACAGGGATTATATCATCGGAGTCCCTAGTTTTCCACCTATGCCAGCAATGTGGCTGCAAGGTTAACTTACTTAAGCGATCAGACTTCCCCTTTGAGTGGGAGGTCCATAAAGAATGCCGTCTTGACTTGGACTACCATCAATTGAACAATGGTGGGGGTAATAAGAAACCCATGTGACTTCTTCATAACACTGCCCCATAACACTGTGCCAAGGACAGAACATTCGAGTTGAATTGTCTATACTGACAGTGTACCCTCCTGTCACCCAAGTCCCTTGTTCATAATAAAGGTTGGCCCAAGTGTATATCTCATGGACTGGACGTGCCATTTCCTTGTTGCACACCCAGTCTGTGTCCATGCAACAAGGGTCTCCACCATGGGTGTTGAAACATTTTGAACCCTTTGCTCCATTTTAAACCCTTTTTCCACAGCCCTGCAACAATGATTCTCTTCCATTGATGTTGCCCATGGTTATCTGTATCTGCTTGTTCTCGACTGGTTCCCTCACCTCCATCATCTCAATAATACATGTGTCTTCTGCTGCAGCCTTTTTACCTGCTGCTGCGTTTCCTCTGCTAACCTATTCCCCATCTAAATTGTGGGCTTTGTATTTTACTATTGCCAATTTTTCAGCAAGCATCCTTGTTCCTAACAGTTCTGAAATTGCTGGCTTGTGTACAATATTTGACCCATCGGCTCTCTGGAAGACTCTCTGTGCCCAAAATGGCCCAAAGACATGACACACTCTATAACCAGAAGCCAAATCGGAGCTCCCTTTTCCAGACACACCATCCTATCTGCAGGATTTACTGTGTGGCATTTTTCATTTGTCAGCTCTGAAGCTGATAGAATAACATCATAACCTGTTTTTTGAGCATTATTGAGCGTTATTTTAAGATTTTTACTGGTCAACATTGCATGAAAAGTATAGGAAGCATACAGGGTCACTGGATGCCCCATCATGATCAACGATGCCTTCTGAAAAGCAAATGCTGCTGCTGCCAATCCTTGATAGCAGGGTGGCTTGCCCTTCTCCGCACTATAAGGTGCTGTACTGTAGTATGCTATAGATCTCTATCTCATGCCTTTTTGCTCGTGCACCAGCACTGCTGAGACACACCCTTTTCTCTCTGATATGTATAAATGCAATAGCTTGCCATAATCTGAACATGCTAGTTTTGGTGCAGATGATAAGGCAGCCTTTAGCGTGTCAAGTGCTGCCTTTGTGTCCATTTTAATACGGCACTGGAATTTGTTTGCTTTGCTGCCTTTACTATGTCCCTAAGTGGTTTCGTTTTCATAGCAAAATCACAAATCTAAGGTCTACTAAAACCAGCCAAACCCAAGAAGGATAACATTTTGGATTGCTTCTACATGTTAAACTTCGCCATAGCTGGTCCCAAGCCCGGTTGAGATAAGGAGGAGGGTTGGGTATGGGGCTAACAACCCCACCCCATAAAAACCTGCTTGCTACAGAAACCACAACAGCATCAACTCAGTGAGAGCCTGGTCGGGAAGATTCCTCTTCGGCAGTGTTCATGACATGTGCTGATGAAAGTCTTCGGGAAGCCAGTTCACCGACAAATCTTCTGACGACAAAGGCAAAAACCAGGACAGGGACCTGGAACATTAGAACACTGAACGAGAGTGGAAAATCAGCTCAAGTGGCAAGTAAGATGAGAAGATACCATGTCCTCGGCCTGGGCATAACAAGATGGAATGGGAGTGGACAGACAAGACTTGCATTAGGAGAGACTATCATCTACTCTGGCCATGAGGAATTGAACCAAGATCATACCCAATGAGTAGCATTGCTCTGATGGCACCAGAGGCAATGAAGGCACTGATGGCATGGGAACCAGTCTTGCCAAGACTTATGTCTGCAATGTTTAACTCCAAGAGAAGGAAGATTACCATCATTCAGTGTTATGCACCAACCAACGTAGCAACAAGAAAGAAGAGTTCTACAGTCACTACTTGACTGCACACCAAAAAGAGACCTGAAGATCATCATCAGAGAGCTGAACACAAACGTGGGAGGTGACAACAAAGACAATGAGCTCATCATGGGAAAGAATGGCAAAGGCACCTGCAATGAGACTGGGGAAATCTTCACAGACTTCTGCGCTTTCAACAATCTTGTCATAGAGGGAACATTGTTTCCACACAAGAGTGTGAGGTCCCGCCACAGGACTTAGTCATGTCTGTTCTGTTTTGATCTGCTCTCTCCTCTCTCGTGTGTGTCTTTGATTACAGGCTCCGCCCTGATAAGCTCACCTGTTCCTCATTGTCACCGGAGGATAAAAGGGGGCCGCTTACCTTGTTCTGGTCGCCAGATCATCTTGGACCATCATTGAATGAGCACTGCGTATTCACGGAGAGAGCTTGTGCCATCTTAGAGAGAAGACGTATCTCAGTATATGCATCACGATCCAGCCGAGAGTTCATAGAGTGTTCATGTTCCACGTTTTCCGTGTTCCTAATAAAGGATCCTTGTTTGCACTTTAACCTGATCTTATCGTCTCTGTCCTGCATTTGGGTCTATCAGTTTAGTGTACAGTGTACAGTACAGTGGCTTGAAAGTGGAGAAGAAGCCTTCAGGACATCAGGGTCAAACGTGGTGCAGATGTAGCCTCAGATCATCAGCTTCTAATGGCAACCTTTAAGCTCAAACTGAAATTCTTCAAAGACCTGTCTGGCAAACCGCACTACAAATTTAATGTCCAGTATCTGAAAAACAATTAAAAGAGAGAGGCCTTCAACTGTGCAGTCGGGAGCAAGTTTAAGGCCCTGGTAGGACTAATAGAAGAGACAATAGAAGACCACTGGACACATCTTCAACAGACCTGAAAATCCACCTGCACAGAAGATTTGGGAAAGAAAGAAAAGGAACACAATGAATGGTTGTCATCAGAGATGTGAGCGAAGATAGAGCAGAGGAAAGATCTGAAGCAGATCAACCAGTGTCAAGACCAGCAAGAGAAAGATGACTTGAAACACAGTACTGGGATACAAGCTGAGAAGTAAAGAAAAGTGCAAGAAGTGACAAAAGACAGTTCATCCATGATATGACAGAAGAAGCAGAGACAGCAGCTAGACAGTAAAATGGCTGATTGCCCAAGATTACAGGGTGCCCTCATGTCTGCCTTCCTTCTGGTTACTCTCTTTTTAGTTATGCTGACATAGTTATTCATGCCGTGGTCCCTGCTTGCACCCAGCACTAATAAACTTTTCTTTTTCCATTACACTGTTATAAGAATGCCTAACAACCTCTCTTCAACCCCCACTCCTCTTTCTTTGTATTTTGTTGAGGTACACATGCTACATCTTGGATGCCAGTGATCTTGATCCTCCTGATCCTTCTGCTTTCTGAGTCCTGTGGTCTGTCCTGGTGTGCTGATGCTGCCTGGATTTCTCATGTTGGAAGCCCCTTGCTCCTGCTGATGAAGATCCATATGGGCTTAGATCTGCACTCAGTGACTGTGAAGATGACTTTTCACTGCTGGTGATATAAACTCTCTTGCTGCAATTATTTAGGACTTACAATTGTGGTATAACCAACCGGACTACATGTTGGACTGTAATTGAATTTTTCTTATGTGGTTCATACTTTATGGTTCACCCAAATGAGGATGGGTTTTCCCTTTGAGTCTGGTTCCTCTCTAGGTTTCTTCCTTGTGTCAACTGAGGGAGTTTTTCCTTGCCACTGTTGCCACAGGCTTGCTCATTAGGGGACTGTAGGAAAATTCTTAGATTTCTCCTTAAATTAATTTTACTATGTAAAGCTGCTTTGTGACAATGCCAATTGTAAAAACACTATACAAATAAAACTGAATTGAATTGAAATTGAATAGACAAGGTAATATGAAAAGACTTTGACATTACTAGGACCTTGTCATGGAAAAACATCAACCCAAGCAAACCAGTCAAGAACAAGGATGGTCAGGTCATCACAAGTGATGCAGGACAGAGAGCGCATTGGGTGGAACACTTTGAAGAAATTTTGAAACCAACCCCATCCAGTAACCCTCCCCGACATACCACCAGCAACAGGACAACACCAAGAACACACTCCCTGTACAGCTGCAACTGCAGACATCAAGGAGACGTACCACTTCACATACCTTGGGAGTGTCAGCAAGGATGGTGAAGCAGATGATGACTTCAGAAGCAGCATCAACAAAGCCAGGCATGCCTTCAACACCCTGCGACCCATCCAGAACTCAAAAGCACTATCTGTCCACAACAAGATTAGAATCTTCAACATCAATGTGAAGGCAGTCCTCCTGTATGGTTCTGAGACGTGGAGAGAAACAAAAACCAACAACAAACTCCCGACCTTCATCAACCTATGCCTGCATCAAATCCTTAACATCAGGTGGCCTGAAAAGATCTCCAACCCCAACCTATGGGAGAGAACCAACCAGAAACCTATTAGCCAGGAAGTTAAGAAGCAGAAGTGGGGCTGGATAGGGCACACACTTTGTAGACCAGCTGACAATGTCGCAAAGCAAGTTCTGGACTGGAACCCACAGGGAAAGAGGAGAGTTGGAAGACCTAGACAGACCTGGAGAAGGACCGTCGAGAACGTATTCTACCTTTGGTGGGCAGAACAGCAACTTTTCTTTATTTACTTTGAAACCATTTACTGCAAGAACTTTTAGAACTTGAGTCCTGTAAACACTGTTCTTTAGTTTGGCTGCAAATCAATAAGTCATCTACATATAGGAGCAAGGTGCTGGACATATCCAGATTAGACAGGTCTTGAGCTAAAACTGATGTACTTTCACAATACCCTTCTTGTAGTCTTGTGAACATACATTGTTGTCCACTATAAGTAAAAGAAAACGATAATTGTGAGTCTGGATGCAACGGGACACTCAAAATTGCAAAGCATAGATCAATCGAATATTAGACAAAAGGGTGTGAGGATCAGGGCCTACAACACTTTCTGCTATCACTACTTTGTTTACTGGCCACAAATTATGGACCAGTCTCCATTTGTCAGAATTTGGTTTTCTGACTAGAAAAATAGGAGTGTTGCACTGGATTTTTGTTGGAACTAAGACTTGTGCTTCCACTAGTCCCTCAACTGTTGGCTTAATTCATTTTATAACATCTTTTGATGGAGGATATTGTCTTTGATAGAGGATATTGTATTTGATATGCTCCCGGTTTAAGATGTATCTTAACTAACTCTGCTGACTTTATTAACCTTACATCAGTTGGGTGTTTTGTCCATAACTGTTCTGGTACTTGTGCTAATGGATCTCTGTTTTCTACTTGATCTTCTGCCCTATTTATCAGTGTTGTGTGGTTTTACCTCATCTACCGCTATATTTTCCTATAATTGTTTATGTTGCACCCATATCGATTAGAAACGATGAGCAAATCTGATTTTTCCCCAGTACTGAGATGGTGGGTTCTTGAGCAGGGTGCAGTGAGATGGCATACTGCACCAGCTCCCCCTTCGGCTTCTCTGGACCTCTTTATATGTTACCCGGGGGTAGCCCCTTAGGACCTACTCCTGAGCTTGCTGGACATTGGTGTGGCTGGTTAGGTCTCATCCAGGGTACTACTTAGTTCCCCTGGCCTTGCCATCCCTGACTTTGCTGGGCATTACCTCTTGGAGGTGCCATAGGTCCTCCTTGTTGATATGCATATGGACAGTGTTGCTTTAGGTGATTTGGATCTGTACATTGTATGTATATACTATGAATATGTACATTAGCATAGCTTACACCATGGCTGCTGGTTGTGGCACTGGAGGTGCTGGCTGAGCCATTGGCTATGCTACTGGCTGTCCCTGCTCATGAAGCACCCCTGTCTAGCCCTATATCCAAAACTTTGGCAATTTAGAGATGGGGCGCCTCGTCCCCCGGTTGATATCTCCAAGACAACTGTGCGCTAATCCTTCCTACTATCACACGCACACTAGCTCTGCCAGAGGCTCATTGTCCTCTGAGAAGGGATCAGAAATGAAATAAAACACTGATAATGTTGCGCTGGTGTTTCGGAGTTCAGGATCTTCTAATATTGCCCTTAATACTGGGCCCAGCACACTAGGCCTCCAGAGAGTCTGGGGCTTCTCTTCCCAGTTTACACTGGGAATTGACATTCAATCCCCTCCAGTCAGTCAGGTGACACAATTTATGTCTAATATTCCCCTCTGTCTGGTATATTTCTTCACCTCTCTCATTCTGAAAAAATCTCACATCCCCAAAGTGCATCCTCAACAAATTCATATCCTCAAGCAATCATTGATCATAATTGGTCAACCAAGCTAACATGTCATTATTATTTCTCCTTCATTACACAATTTAACAGTACAACTTGTCTCTTGTCTGCCCTTAGTTTAACTTTTCCGCTTATGTTTCTGTATCGTTGCTATGAAACACTCTATGTTTGAACACTCTATGTATGTTCATATCTATGTATGTTCATATCTATGTATATCTATGTATGTAAACACTCTATGAAACACTCTATGTATGTCTGCTATTTTTCTCTTTAACTACTCACTTCTGATTTCACACCTTTAGTCCTCAGCTGTGCTGTAGGGCTTACCTTATGTGTGTGTCTATGTGTGTGCATCTTCTGCCCATTCTGTGTGTGTTTCTTGTTTTCTGCAAGTGTGTGTATAATGTGTGTGCATTGCTTCCTGTGAGCAAGTGTTGATAGTATGTTCAACAACCACCTGTTTATACACACTTCTATGTCAATTTCTACCTTTAGTATTCCCAACACTACCCCTGAACACACCACAATCTTTGCTGCCAGCAGCACAGTATGTTTTCAACAACAGCACAACACAACAGTTCACAATACACAATATTCAAGAAAACTTTTATCACACTTCCTGGCGTCCCACCCAGCATCTCTGAAAACTCAATCTGTTTGCTGCAAAGACTCACCAAGACATCCCTACCATGCCAACCTGTTATTCCTATAACAGCAGTATCTAGGGACAAGTATCTCCACCTGCCTTAACCTGCAGGAATTTTCACTTGTACCACCTGTTTCACCAACAGTTATTTTCGTGTACACACTTATTCACTTTATCCATCTTTAATACATCATCTGCCAATTCACATCTGCTCTTTTCTATTTTTACTTTCCACCCACAAGTTCTTGATGTGAAGCCTACTGCCTATGCCTTTCACCAGGGCTGTATTCTAAAAGCCACAGACAGATCTAATACAGACTTGATAACAGGTGTCTGCTTATCTTTTATTATGGTGCCAGCAGTCTGTAGCCCATAGTAACAACAGTCCTGGTTGAGGTTTCAGATTCAATTAATAAATGCTACTTAGTCAAAGTGAAAAATCTCCACACAATTGATGAGAAGCAAGATTTCTTTATTCAGTTATGCAATCAGGAACAGCTGGTCTGAATTCCCCTCTAAATTTCCCTCTCTTATATACTCTCAGTGCCCTATGGCACCTCCTTCTTTAAATTACATATGTTGAGTCAATTTCCCATTATTTTCATGTTTTAAGCCATTTTGGCTGCTCCTCTGCTTAATTTACATGTTTTCCTATATCCCATTATTTTCTTATTTGTCCCGATACTGCCTCATATTTGATGTCATCCTTTCCTTGATGATGTCATATTTCTACCTCCTGTTCCAGGTTAATTTTCAGGTTAGTTATGAAGTGGTTTTTAATAATAAAAAAAAATTAGCACTTACTTATAAGTGCCAACTTCCTGGTTGCTTCATTTAATTTTATTCTCTTGGGCTGATCACCCAGATTTTTTTGATCTACATCAGTGTGTTAGTGCCATAATCTCTTTTATTATTTCAACCTTATACTAAGTGGTTTATTCCTTTAAATATAATTATAAACTTTTTTGGTTGCATTTGTATATGTATCTTCCAAGCCTTGCTATATTTTTGCTTTTAACTATTAGTGTGCCAATGCCCACACTGCATCCGTATGTAGAGAATCATATCAAGGGCACTGAGCCTTTAAGCATTTCAATATTCATGTCTGTTGATTGCTAAGATTTGTTCAGGATTATATACTCTCATGATATGCACCTTATTTATCTTATTCTGTCCTGTTCTGATATCAGCTCAGTCAGCTCTTCATATAATTTTTTCGGAGAGAAAGGAGTACCCTGCTGTCCCATTGTCCTTGCCACTCACCTTGCCTGTCGGTTGGCCTCCTTGATTACCTGGGATTCCTTTCTGCTACCTGGTTTTAACCCCCACCTCCCAGGCTCCTATCAATCACTGACCATCACTTTACCCAGTCTCATGCTGTTATCCATGACCAGTCTGTCCAGTCCTAACTTGAAACCTGTGACCAATCCACTCAGGTTCACTATTGGCACTGTCATCACTGTCCATCTGTTAATCCTCCACATGCCCAGGTCACTTCTCAGGGGATCCAGACTAAGGGACTCCTTTATGATGATTGGTTCTTTCTCCAGCACACCTCTAATTTTTCCTCAACACCTAACTTTAACTATCACACCCTCCTGAGGATTCTCCTTCAGGTGCTCCTTTTATTCCTCTATGTTTTCCTGAGCACTCTTCTCCAAGTCAAGTGAGGACTTAAACAATTATTCAGCCCCCAACTTGCTTACATCAGACAGTCATGAAAGTGTCAATGGGGGATTAAACAATTCACAGGCTCCGGTTATAAACCCTTATTGGTTCGAACCGGTAGCCCCTCCACAGCCTGCAGTTGCTAACAACGCGGAACTCTCAGTCGCGCATGGATATGCAAATGATAGCCATGAAAATCATTCCAACAGCACTGACTGATAAGTTTTATTTTTATGGTCTGTCCGGAATTAATCACAAGCATCTAACATTAGCGTTATTTATTAATTAGTCCTACAAACATGACAAAATCAGAGGTTACATTAGCACTGTGCTAGTAATAGTACTAGTACATGTAATGTGTGTATTATACACACACACACACACACACATGTATCTACTGCTAGTATGAGGGTGAATTAACCGGGAGTCCCTGAAACGAATGACGAAGGAAAGCGAATGACGAATGACAACAGGAATAATAGCGCGTATACCGAATGGTGGCCAGTACCGCATATATCACCCCCCTCCTTCACCATGCCACAAAGCATCAGGGTGAATACTGGGTACTGCATTTCCTCGTGGATTCCATAAATCGTTTTCACTTCGCGGATATTACAGGGGCAGGCGGCCACTGATGGAGAGAGACAGCTCGGTGGGGGTTGTAATTGTTCTCCGAATAGTTATTGCTACACCCGCCAACAATGCAAGATCTCACCATTTCCAATGAATCGCTTGCGCACTGAAGTGCTTTCTGTAAGTGATGTCAGCAGTCAGTTTCGGTGGAAAATGCCGAAGAGAGCGTTTTCGGAAGCATTCGGAGAGTGGAAAGTTTAAAGTGTCCTGGTTCATTAAGGGGGGCAATGTGAGTGCGGTACGACCCGGTGCACTCTAGTACTAGCATTGTTATCACTTTTTGCTCGTAATCGTGGTAAATAAAATGCTTAAGACATGTCATTTAAACTTATTCTTCCGTACATTTTTCGGCATCTAACTAGTCCCGCATACTTTGTGCTGGAAAAACCATTCAACCATCAAAACGTTCAGCTCTTTCAGGACATTCCTGCTCACATTCCCTGTTTTAATATTTTTTACACTTTTGAAAAAATTTTGCTTTTTTTGAAAAAATTTTTCCATTGAAATGAATGGAAAGAGTGATTTAAATTCTTGAAAACTTGGTCCTCTTTAAACTGTAACTGAACTTTGAATTGGTGTATATTGTGCGTGCTGTTTTGGATTTAGTCAGATGAGATATATAATGGAGGTCAATGGGAGCAGGGAGTGACACTCCCTGTGAACAGAGGCTTCTACTGAAAAAAGTGTAAATTCTACTGCTTAGTGATTCACACTGTGTGACGGACAGGAATATCTACAATTTGATGTATAAATTGTGTATGGAGAGTGAAAAGTGTGGGCAGGAGAAGAGCTGAAGCACAAAAGTTTCAATATTACCAAAAAAAACTTTTCCTGCCTTTTTTTCTTACAGTGAGTGATTCCTGTCCTCAGTCACACAGTGTGATTCACTTAGCAGTAGAATTTACACTTTTTTCAGTAGAAGTCTCTGTTCACAGGGAGTGCCACTCCCTGCTCCCATTGACCTCCATTATTTCTCTCATCTGACTAAATCCAAAACAAGTCAGTTTTTAAACTGCCATCCCTTGCTCATTTTTCACTTTGTCTACACAAATCACACATGTGTGTGTTCAGTCAAGTCTCCTGGTGCTGACAGTCATTTCATGATTTCAGTGATAGGACTTAGGGATTTCGAAATAATATGAATTGTTCAAGGAATGCGCAGAGCTAGATCTGACATTGTGGAAACCTGTGTTTCAGTGGAAATGACAGTTAAACTGCCATGGAGAACTGTCACCTGTGAGACCTGTGAATGCAGTTGGACACAAAGAGGTGTCCGCATACTTTGTGCTAGAAAAACCATTCAACCATCAAAATGTTCAGCTCATTTAGGAAATTCCTGCTTGCATTTAATGTTTTGATATTTTTTAGGACAATAGAAGAGGCGCCCCGTACTATACCAGCACCCCAAGAATGGAAGGCATAAGAGAGGAGTACCCACCGCCGGGAGGATATGATGAGCGGGAAGAACACAGTGACCGAGCAAGCAGGAGCAGCAAGGGATCAGGAGGAACTGAGGGCAACTCAGAAAACGAGGAAGGATACTACATAAGTGGAAAAGTGTGTCTGATTCTGTCGCCGAAGGCGCAACTCTACAAACAATTGGAATTAATAAATAACCTGGGTCAACGAGTATGGCAAGTGGAAGAGGTCATCCTGGGTGCAAAACTGTCAGAAGCTGAAAATGAGTTGGATAAAACAAAACAAGAATTGAGGGAACTATACCAGGAAAGGGAAGAAAATGCAAGAACACTACTGTTACAGGAACCAGATGGGATAAAACCAGGGCAGAATGATGTGCAGCAAACAGCGGGAGGAGACAAGGAGCGAGCAGCCGAGAGAGAAGGAAGCTGCTAAGCTGCCGGTGAATGCAAAACCAGCGAAGATGGGTGTTGAGGAGTGACAAGAGAAGAGAAAAGCCATCACATAGTATCATGGTATTGCGGTCCAAAGCAGCTAATGGAAATGCGAAAAGAGAGTACTATATAGACCCAGAGGTTGAAGAAGAGTATGAGGAAGAAAGAGACATCGAAGACTGGGCAAATCTGGACACAGGGGTAGTCGAGCTACGACAGAGACCAGGCTCACGCCTCCCAACCTCACAGTACCCAGTGATAGTAAAAGTCAACAATATGGCTTATGTCCCATGGTCTGACAGGACTAATTAGCAGACTACCCAGCATCTGTGAAGGAGCTCAAAGATGAATTACAAGGTTCGAAGAACAAACAATGGGACAAGTATTGGCTATCAGAGACATCAAAGCCATATGTTCACAATCGTTAGGAAAAGCAAAGATGATAGAGATATTCACAAATGCTGGCTTAACGGCAATGACTAACACACAGGCACATGATGCAGGACCAATTAACAACCACAGAACCCAACTATGGCAAGCACTGAGGGGTTGCCTACCCAAACAGGGCAGACCCTGGGAAGATGGAGAAAATAACAATGGGGGGGGGGGTGAGAGAATGTGGCAGGGTTTATACTAAGACTGCAGAGGGCATGGAGAAAGGAGATGGAAAGCACATGGGACGAGACACCAATCACTCAGTGGCTGTTCACATATAATGATAAAGAATGCTCTCCCAAAAGAAGCTCAAGACAAGCTGGCAGATATAGTGGAACTAAATACAATGCCATGGCCTCATTCAAAGCCAATGTGAAACACTGTGTGGAGCGACACAGACACAAGGAGAAGGAGATAAAAAGCTGCTGAAGACCTGATAGTACAACTCCATAAAGCTCAACTGAATGAACTAGCTTGCAATAAACAAGAAAGCATAGAATGAACTGAGGAAAAAAGAATACAGCAAAACAAGCAGCCATAATGGTGACACAGGCAACAGCACAGCCAGCAACCCAGCCTGCTCCTGCAATGCCACAACCAGCAGCCATGATACAAACTATTCCAGCATATTCACCCCAACAAATTACAACCAGCTTACTATGCACCGCCACCTATGCCAATATACCCCCCTGTTCAACAATATCTACCTCAGAACTCAGGACGGAACTACGGATGAGGAAAAGGCTGTGGAGAAGGATCCTGGCAGCAAGTCCCAAGAGGAAGAGCTCCAATAAACCAAGGAGGAAGAGGAGGAGCATACTGGGTATGCAAAGATCCAAATCATATGAAGCAAGACTGTCCACATGCCTACCAGCAAGGAGGACAACCCTGAAGAACTAATTCTCCACAGAACCAACCATGGCAAGATCAAGGGACCTGGACAGGACCCTGGACGGGACCTAACCAACCACCCCAAGGGTTGTTTAACCTGGGAACAGGCCCCATGGGCCTCCCCCAGAGAACATGTGAAGAAGCCCAGAGAAGCCAGAGGAGGAGCTGGTGCAGTATGCCATCTCACTGCACCCAGAACAAGAACCTACCATCCTAGTAGCAGTGGGACGACTGATCAAGGCACCATTTCTAATTGACACAGGTGCAGCTTATACAACTATAAGAACAGAAGGCTCAAAGATCCCCCTCTCCAGCAAAGCAGTAAAAACAGTAGTCTTCTCAGGGAAAATACAGACTTACAGAAAATATACAGACGATACAGACTGTATCATAGTAGGGCCCTAAGGAGTCGCAGCCATGGTTGAACTACCACCACAGCTTAACTACTGGTATCAAGATGAAGATGCTGCTCCTCATGTATCCTTGCTGATCGGGCATAATGTTAAGTCAAAAGAGTTAGGGTCAGTTAGCAAGTCAGATTAAACAGTGGACACAGATAGGCCAGTAAGTTAGCATGCCACCAGACAAGAAGTTTCTAAGGATAGAGCAGTCAGCAGTAGATGAAGTAAAACCACAATTGGGACAAGGGACGTAGGGACAGAAGAAAACAAATTCAAACAACTACCCCAGAGAATAGCATATGCACTAGTACAGTACCAGATTATTTATGGACTAAACATCCAACAGATGTAGGACTGGTTAAATCAGCAGGATTAGTTAAAATACAACTAAAACTAGGAGCATATTTGCCATATCAGAAAGGATATCCATTATCTAAAAAGGTGATAATTGGAATAAAGCCAACAATTGAGGGATTAGTGGAAAAAGGGGTTTTAATTCCAACACAGAGCCAGTGCAACACTCCTATCTTTCTGGTCAGGAAACCAAATTCGGACAAATGGCGACTGGTCCATGATCTGCGACCTGTAAATAAAGCAGTAATAGCAGAAAATCTGGTGGTTCCTGTGTGATGGTTAATTGAAAAGTGGGTGTGAAGAAGTTAATTGAAGGAAAATCTCAATTAAGAAATTAGCAATCAAATTAGGAAACTCCATTATAGAAGAAGGACCCAACAAGAGCCTAGCAATCCAATCAGGAAACTTAATTATGAAAGAAGATACTGTATACTGGACACAGCAACCAATAATGACAGAGCAAATAATGGTACACATCAAGGCAAAAGATATAACATTACAAACATGAGAATTACTGCTTACTAACATGCCTAAAGAAGGATGATATTGCTAACCTATAAAACAAAGTATTTAAAAAAAATTTAGTATTTTAAAAAAGCATACTGAAGGAAAACCATAAAAGAGAAGGAAGGCACTTATTCATAGTTGAATGGTTAAAAAGATGAGGCAGAAAAGACAGCTTACAGAGTAAGCTGCACAGTCCGCAGAAGTAAATTACAATGAAGAGAAATATGGAAGCGAGACACTTATGAAGGGAGCGCCCACTTTTTTTAAAATAAAAACTACTAAATCAACTTGAAAATAAGGGGAAATTAGACAAGAAAAAATTGGCAGTGACGCAAGAAATTAGATCATACTAAGGGCGTAAGTAGATAACAGGGGGCATAATCAAAATAAACAAGAAAATAAGGGGAAATTAAAAATTAGGTAGGAGGGGCCAAATTAACTTAAAAACATAAACTTAATGGGAAAAACTTTGGGCAAATAACAAGAAATGGTGGTGTCTTAAGCCTCTGATGTATATAAAAGAGAAAGAAGCCCAGAGAGAATTTGCTGAATCCGAATTGGATACTGACTTTGTTGGTTAGAAATCTGATCAGTCCTTGGGGACCAGCTGCTCTTGGAGTCTTTTTGTTGTGACTTAGCTGTAACCTTTCTTTCAATAAAATCAGGTATTGGTCTGCTCTTTCTCATCTGATTGTATTGTGGTTTCATTGACTAAGTATTTCATTAATTAAGTAACTGTTGAACTGTTGAACATGTTATGATTAGAAACCAGACATAAAGTTGAACCCAAAAGCACACCCGGAGGTAAGATAAAAATGAAAGGTTTTTATTGAGTACGGGAGGGGAAGCAGAGGGAACCAGGAACCCGGGAGGTGAGGGAGGAATCCATGAAGATGAGGCGGAAGTGCTGGATGAGAAATCCCGGAAGAGAGTGTGTCCGGGTCACAGAGGTGGGGCGGAAGCGCCAGACGAGAAATCCAGGAAGAGAGTGTGTCCACGTAGCAGACGTGGGGTGGCAGCACAGGAGCTCGAGGAGGCACTGGAAGAAAGCAAAAAACAACAGTCATGAATAACTGCACTGAAAAAACACAAAACCGATTCACACTAGCAGTTCTATAGCGAATTGGCTGAGATACCGCTTAAGCTGCGAGAATACTCTGGTGCCGGAGAAGCCTCCCTGCAGTGCTTAAATGCCGGTGGTTATTCGGAACAGATGTGCAGCTGTGGGTGGAGCCCAAGCCGCCGGGAGCCGCCCCATCTCTGTAAAAAAAACAAAAAGAGGCTCCACACAAAAAAACATCAGCAAAACTACCACAAAAGTGACACAATCACCACAGAGCATGCATTAAGAAATAACCAGGTGTAGAGGGGGACTTTGCTTTCACCCGGTGTATGTCCACTCAGAGGGGGCTCTAAGTTTCGACAAATCTGCTAAATCTGACTCTGTGGAAACCTGTGTTACAGTGGAAATGACAGTTAACCTGCCATTGAGAACTGTCACTTGTGAGACCTGTGAGTGCAGTTGAACACAAAGAGGTGTCCATGATCAGCTGATGTCTGTGTGGGTAATTTTCAGGCATTTTAAGCATTGCTCCAGTGATCCATTCAGCTGATCAGCATTCACATTTTTTTTTCTGCAGGAAATGCACTCAGCTTAGTTATTATTATCATTATTATTATTATTATTATTAATATTATTATTATTGTTGTTATTATTATTATTATTATTATTATTATTATTATTATTATTATTATTGTTCCCTATTCTGGATGTTGTCTGTTAGTTATAAATTCTAAATGTCTGTGTAATGGCTCACCTGGATTATTTACACAGCGTGTTGTATTTTTTAATCATTTGAATGCAGAAATGCTTTGGACCTATATATCTTGATATAATCCAATGTACTAATGTTGTTATGCACAAAATACAATATATGAGAAGGTCTTTTGCGAAATGCCATAAATCCATTTGTATTGTTTCAAGAAAAATAAGATATTTGTACCTACTGCCCAGTATCTTGACAACACATTTGTTTTTTGTATTAATACTTTATTTAAATTGGTTTTAACACTCTCAACTAAAAAATTTAAATATAGGATCAGTTATTTACAACTAGCAGCAACACTACAGTGATAATTTCTAAAATTATATATATATATATATATATATATATATATATATATATACACACACACACACACATACACACACACCCACACACACACACAAATTTTTTTATCAAATCGCAATAAATTAATTAAGCACAACTAAGAACAAAGACAGCATGAAAAACACTTTTTACATATGAAATATTACTAACTTCTAACACTAGAACACGAAAAAGAATAAAAACAGGTTAAAACATCTACCAGCAATCAATTTCATGTCACATTTAGTTATGCCAGGGTCTACAGTGTACCAGGATACCCACTTCACTCCTCATCACTATCTGCAATGTCTGTCTCAAATGCTGCCAACCTCATTGCAATGGAAAATATGGTTTCCAAGACAGAAGTCCAAAAGCGTACATATACATTTACCATATACATTTTTTTCAGTTAAAAAAAGGCAGTGTAACTGTCAGTAACTACCAGCTTAAAATTCTAATTCAAATTAAAATTTTATTTGTCACATACAAATTATACACAGTACAATATGAGGTTAAATGCTTAGTACAACTTTCCAAAATGTAAAGAATAAACTATCAAAGTAACAAGAAGAAAAGAACAATAACCAAAACTTTTAAAGGATTTAAAGGTCAGTTAAAGGATTTTAAAAGTCAGATAAGTTTTTGGATGGTCCTGTGTCACAACTGTTTTTTTTTTTTTCACCTCATTTGCTCCACCTCGCTATTTCACAATCACCTTTCGAGGTATCCACTCTCCTCCCCTTATTTTGGATGGTTTTCATGACCCTGCCCTCATTCCAAATTATTTGAATAATCCTGGTATAGAGCTTGGATTAAACCCCACAATAATGGTTACAGTCAAAGCAAATATGCTTTGATTCTTTGACTTATCCCCACCTGTTTAACCACAGCTACTTGGAAACCTGTGAATCCTGTAAGGAATTTTCCTGTTATATACTTTCAGCACGCCAGCTTTCATGTATTTTCTTGCAGCAGTTTCAGTGAAAACCTTACAATTTCTTTAGAAATGTTTCTAGATATATGCCTGCTTAAGAGCAGACACATATTACTATTCACCCAGAAAAAGTGGTTCTCTTTATTTTTCTGTTTATTCTTTTTATTCTTCTTCTTCAATTGCACCTAAAGCAGCCCAAACATCAAAGTTTCTTTGCCCATACAGCACATTTTCTTTGTGTAGCTTCCAAGTCAACAGCAGGTATAAAAGTGAAATGGGTAAGCCTCTGACTGATAGCTGTACCCTGAATCACTCCATAGAAGTCAATACAAAATAGTGATTTTTATAATAATTTTGTCATGGGGAGACAGGCTGAGTAGAACCCAAATGCAGGATGACAGAGGCCAAGTGGAATTAAAGAAACTGAGATCTTTATTTTGGCTTCAAGGCAAAAAGAAAAATCAGAAGAGCAGAAGAGTTCAGTACTTTGGTATGACTTGCTGGTGCAAGACAGGCAGGTACACAGACAAACAGAGAGAACAGAGGCTGGAGGGAAAAGGTGCAGCTGAAAGGAGGTTGATGAATCATAGGGATGGTTAGGAGGTAGGGACAAAGCACGTTGTTTACTGAAAACCTCCCCCAGGTTAGGTATAGAGGACAAATCCAGCAACAGTGCCTCCTTAGGTTGAGAAGTGATCACAGGAGGGTTAGTCGAGCACAGACAAAAAAACATGCCAGAATGTGCTTCAATTCACAACTAGGCCCCGTGTCCAGTCAAATTGGAGAATGTGCTTGCAAAGCCAGGAGAGGCCAAGGACTAGTGGAATGTGTGAGGATAGGAACAGCTAAGGCTGCCAATTGTTTCCCACCAAAAGCAGTTCCAAGGGGACTGTCCAATAATTAACCAAGCCAAATGACCACTGTCAAGGGAGCTAGACTCTAAAGCAATAGGAAGGAGCTCAAATGCTTCTCCCCAACGGCTCCATCAATTAGGTCTTCATCTGCTCTACAGTCAAAAAGGGCAAGGACTGAAAATGGCCAACCTCTCACCCACATAGTGGCCTCCAGCTCCATATGGAGTCAGGGATTAAGACAGGAATGGGCATGACTCATTAGCACCCCGACAACTGCTAGTAAGTCTGGCCTTTTGGTTGAAAGGGGTCAAGCAGCTAGGAGATGACCCTTCTGCCCACAGTAGATGCAACAAGTGTAAGTCGCCCACAGCCAATCTGCATGGGTTCCTCAGGGGAAGAGGGAGAAACAGCATCCTCAGAGGAAGTTGGACCAGGTGAGCTCTACAGCTGAGGAGCGATGCGGAGTGATGGTGCACTGGAGTGTGGAATGCCAGTGGTCTGCCCTCACCCTTTCTTGCCAGTGCTCCTGAAGACAATTGTCCAGACTAATGGCCAGGTCAATATGCTCATTGAGGCTTGTACACTCCTCCTGAGCCACCAGCATGTACTTAATCTCACTTTTTAGGCCCCAATGGAAAGCCTCACAGAGAGGGCTGTCACTCCAGTCAGTTTGGGCAGGTAAGGAACAAAAGTCAACTGAATAATCAGCCACACCCTCCTTTCTCTGACACAGGGTAAACAATTTAACCCCAGCTTTCCGACCACCAACAAGATGGTCAGACACTTGGGTCATCTAAGAGACAAATTCAGCATATGTCTGGCTGGCGAACAATAGATTCTCCCACTGAGCTCTTCCCCATGTCTGAGCTCAACCAGTGAGAAAGCTGAGCACGTAGGATCTGGGAATAGTCTGAGTGTTGGGAAGAGGGCTGGAACTCAAATACTAAGGAACACTAGTGAAGGAAGACAGTGCAGGTACCCAGATCCCTGTCATAACGTTCAGGCGGAAGAACTTGAGGTTCTCTTAAAAAGACTGTCGCGGTCAAGGGAGTGGGGAGAGATGTAGCACTGGCAGCTGGTGGCGGTGGTGGGGTTGGAAAGTGGGTACAAACTCGGTCCTCCGTTCTGGCCAGGATACCCCCAGAGCATCGAAACGAGCTGAGAGCTGTTGTATGTCCTTTTCATGTCGACCGAGAAGTACACCCTGTTGGCTCATGGCCAGGAAGGCTTGGCTGATGGTCCATGTCTAATTAGTTCATTCTGTCAAATTTTCAAATCATGACTCTTTAAACACTTTTTAAGGGTACAGCAAAATGATTTATATTACTGTGTTCACCAAATTCTTATTTCTTAAACAATGTCAACCTCAGCGATGGGAAAATAGGGTTTTCAAATCAGTAGATTTCAGTAACTTTCAGTTTAATCTCTGTGCACGTGCAGCTTACGCACACACGCATGCAGCGTGCTGGCACTTTAAAAAGCATGCTGTTCCCGCCGATATTCATCTCTCTCTCTCTCTCTCTCTCTCTCTCTCTCTCTCTCTTTCTCTCTCTCTCTCTCTCTCACACCCTAACACACATTGACACACATGCTATCTCTCTGTCCCTCCTCCCATACATGTAAAACAGTTAACCCTTTAATGGCAAAGTTAATTTCTTTTTTCATCTTTTTCTTAGTATTATTAAAATTCAATGCCTTGCTTTTCTTTCTTGATATTTAATGAATTCTCTCCTTCTTCTTCTTATTATTATTATTCACTATTATGAATAATAATACTACTTTTCAATCATATATTTTTATAGTTGTATTTAATACCATACTACACATTTCTGTTTGTTTGTTTTTTTTTTTTTTTGGTTTGGATTTTTTGTTTGTTTGTTTGTTTGTTTTTTGGGACAATTGTGTGAAGTGGATGTTGTATATAAGTTATAAATTCTAAATGTTTTTGGTACTCAGTGTGGTGTATTTTTTATTATTTTAATGTAGAAATGTTTTGGGCCTATATGTCTTTATATAACAAAATGTACTAATGTTATTATGCAAGTCAAGAGGTATTTTTCAAAATGCCATGAATCCATTTCTATTGTTTCAAGAAAAATTACATTTTTCTACTGACTGCCCTTTATCTTGACAACACCTTTGTTGTTTGTATTAATACTTTATTTAAATTGGTTTTAACATTTTAAACTAAAAAAAATCCAATCTAGGATTTGTTATTTAAAAATTGCAGTAAGTTTAAAGTAATTTTTCCCAAAATGGTATATCCACATTTTTTGTCAAATGGCATAAAGTACAACTAAGAACACAAACAGCATGAAAAACACTTTCTACACTTTTAAAACTATCCTACGACTAGAAAACTATAAAAAAAAACAAAAAGAATAAAAATTGGATGAAAAAATTCACCAGCAATCAATTTCATGTCACAGTTAGTTAGACAGGGGTGTACAGTGTATTGCACTATCTGCAATGTCTGCATCATTTACAACCTCCAGTGAATTTGACGTACTGTGATATTCATATATTTGGAAAGAGAATTGAATATGCTTCAAAATTAGGTATAATACATGGTTATAGCATGAAAATGGACTGAGTTACATAACTTTGTATGTTGCTAATTAAGAAATGCTAGTGTTAGTGTTAAATCATATATTC
Organism: Neosilurus hyrtlii; assembly: GCA_028564935.1. Taxonomy (NCBI): domain Eukaryota; kingdom Metazoa; phylum Chordata; class Actinopteri; order Siluriformes; family Plotosidae; genus Neosilurus; species Neosilurus hyrtlii. Next base: position 21,735 of record JAOUQZ010055999.1, read on the forward strand.
TTTGATTCTTTGATTTATCACTACCTGTTTTGCCACAGCTACTTAGAAACCTGTGTGAACTCTGAGGAATGTGTCTGTGTTCTACAGTTAAGCATGCAAGTTTTCTTATATTTGCCAGTAGTAGTTGCAGCCACAAATCAAAATTTCTTATTTATTATTCTTCTACTGTTGCACTTAATAGGGTGTGTCTCAGCACATGCACCGTGAAGTGTGGTATTACTTTATTGGCACTTTGCATTACCATGGTGACACAATTAGCCAAAAGCCGTGCTAAAAATCCATTGAAATGAATGTGGAGATGTCGACAAACAATGATGAGGCTCGCCTAACTTTGATGCCTCACCAAGAAGCCATACTTTTACAAAGAATTTTGGTTGAACTTTTAAAACTTAGACACTAAAGTCGTCATTTCAAGAGTCAAAATGTTTTTTTGCTACCTTTTATGGTTTTCTTTGAATTGTTTAAGTTTGATATGGTTTCTTGGCTCTCAAATTCTCTCAGCCTCATTGCAATGGGAATTATGGTTTTCAAATCAGAAGTCCAAAAGCAAAACCCACTTCATATACATTTTTGTCTTGAAAAGGCAGTGTAACTGTCAGTAACTGCCAGCTTAATCACTATGGCAATGACCAGCTGTTTCTGAACATGCACCTCCTCCACACCTGATGCTCATTAGCATACACAAATGAGTCACACACATTGCCTGTTTTTTTTGGCTCCAAAGAGGCAGATGAAATATGTAATAGAATAAATATGTAAATCTATACATAATTATGTATATAAATATGTATATAGCCTGGCTAAAAACCCCAGTAATGGTTATAGTCAAAGCATATATGATTTGATTCTTTGATTTATCACCACCTGTTTTGCCACAGCTCCTTAGAAACCTGTGTAAACTGTGAGGAATTTTCCTGGGTTCTACAGTTAAGCATGCCAATTGTAATGTATTTTCCAGCACCAGTTGCAGGCACATTTAAAAATTTCTTCAGGAATCTTTCTAGTTATTATTATTATTTTTTATTATTATTATTATTATTATTATCATGATTATTATTATTACTATTATTAATGTGAATGCTGCAGCATTCATTTTTTCATTTATCTTGGCTGTCCGAGTTATGTCCTTGTCCCAATCTGTACTTACATCACTCAAAAAAAACATGTAGATAATTTTGTTTAGTTTTTTAAATGCGGACTCAGTTTCTGTTTTATTAGCTGACACATCTCTACTTAGATGAAAACTTCTGTTAGTCTTAAAACTAGATCTGAGACTATCTGCAACTAATTCCCCAACTATGCGACTATCTGTGATCGACCACAATGGTATCAGACTGTCAGCTATAAAATCAAGAACAGTTGGTGACAGTCACTGATTAGTAGAGTATCGTGTGCAATCATCCAACATTTGTAAACAAGTTTAAAAAAACAGGATGATTGTCCACAATGCATTGGATAGTCACAGACAGTCACAGGTATGGTTGACGATATTGATCTGCTTCATCTCATGCTCAGACCCAACCTAAAAACTCATCATTATCATTTGTTTTAGCCCAAATGAGATCAAGCCTTAATGCTCAAAAATGATGCTTATTCCTTATATATGGGGCCCAACTCCCATTGCGCTGAGCTCTGCAGTAATTGATACATCATGAAGTGATATTTGTTTGCACTATGGTTTGTAACATATTAAATATTTTATGTGATTATTTTTATTATGTTCAAAAAACCTCCTTTAATTACCACCTTGAAATTTATTGTGGTGGAGGGGTTTGTGCGTCTTAATGATCCTAGGGTCAGGTCACCCAAGGCAAACAGGTCCTAGGTGAAGGTCCTGACTAAGCACGGTTGAGAAAACCTCTATGAGCAGTATTATTTAAAGGACACAATTTCCCATGACCGGATGCAGGTTGCCGGGTCCCCCCCAAGCCAGGCCTGGGGCAAGGGCTTAAAGGTGAGCACCTGGTGGTCGAGCTTCTGCCCATGGAGCTTGGCAGGACCCAGCTCAAAGAGGATACGCCCTCCCGTGGACCCACTATCTGTGGGAGCCTTGGCATCCCCCCAGAAGAGCTGGAGGAAGTGGCTGAGGAAAGGGACGTCTGGGAGTCACTGCTTAGGCTGCTGCCCCCGCGACCCGTCCCCGGAACAAGCGGAAGAAGATGAAGATGAAGATATTATGCCTAAAAGTAGTGTTTTTTCATAGAAATGTTTGGATATAGTTTAAGTGACACGTTCTGGTGAAATACAAAGCTTAAAATAATTACATATAACGTTTATAATAATCATGAAGAAGCATTGCAGTTAGCATACTAATGCAAAAACCACACTGAGACTTAAAAGTGGACAAAGAGAAAATCTTTTATGTGTGAGAGTGGGAGTTCGTGGGGAAGAGGGTGGCGGGTGGGAGGAGGGGGATCGGAGGTGCCCTGGTTTCCGGGCAATGCGACTGGAGCATCGGGGTGGGTGCTTGCCCGCTCCAGGTGGTTGTTTGGTGGGCCTGGTTCTCCTGGGCATGGTGTGGGCCCTCTGCCTTGTAGAGGGTGGGTTGCCTTTGGGCCCTTGGGGTCCATGGGCCCTCCGCTTTAGCTGCCCTGGGTGGCCAGGACCTGTTGGGGTCGGCAGCTGCCAGTCTTGGCTTGCCGGGCTCTGGCTGGGGCTCTCATCTGCCACCTCTGGGTGGGTCCGGGGTTGTCTTCGGTGAGGGGTGGCTTGGGTTCGTGCTCCGAGGTTGCTGCTGATGGCCCGGGTCTCTGGTTTGCCCTGGTCTGTCTCTGGCCTCAATAGAGGTGTGGTCACTTCTTCCATATATTTTCCATGCTGGCATGGTCACTGGGCTGTGTTTTTTATGTATGTTTATGTATAACATGTTTCCCCGGTAATAAGACCTACCCCGATAATAAGACCTACCCTTACTTCAGCAGAACTGTCCAAAATAAGCCCTACCCTGAAAATAAGACCTAGCTAAATCCAAATTTTGTCCACATCCTTCCCTCATTTTCTATGAATGCACGCGAGCCAGCGCTATTTACAGCAGCACCGTGGAGGAGAGACAGAAAAATAGGAAGTTAAGGGAACAAAAACAGTAAGTAAAGTATTATAAAGCAGGACTGAGGGGCATGATGGGGATAAAAGCAGGACAGGGGGAGTATAACAGTCATCATTTTACTGGTATTATCCTGTCTGTTTTAACCCCAGACATAAGTGACGAAAGGAGGAGCTACACCGCTGAGTACAAGAAAGCAGTTGTGAAGGACTCACTTACCTGTTTATTGAAATTGCTGTTAATGTTATTTAAAATAAGACCTACCCCGAAAATAAGCCGTATGGTGTTTTTTGAGCCAAAAAAAAAATAATAAGACAGTGTCTTATTATTGGGGAAACACGATATATAGGTATGCATGTGTATGTATATATAGGTGTATGTGTGTGTATTTATATACACACACACACACACACACACACACACACACACACACATATATATATATATATATATACGCATTTGTGTATAGATATGTATGTATGTATATATATATATATGTATATATGAGTATGGGTATATGTATGTATGTGTGTATGTATATGTATGTACGTGTGTATGTTTATGTGTGTATGTGTATGCAGAATACTTATTTAAAAAATTTAGAGAAAATTTATTTAAAAAAGGAAATTACAGATCAGTCAGCTTGTCAAGATGGATTACTGGAATGGGAGGATAAGTGGAAGAAGAAGAAAGCTCAGGTTCTGCAGGGAAGGTAGGAGAGTAATCAGTAGGGGAATCATTAAAGTCAACAGAGGAATCTGACCAATGATCCATTGGGGAATTAGGAGGAGAGGGTTCTGGAGAAGAATATTCAGGAGAGTGTAAAGGAATGAAGGAAGCACTGGAGGGAAAACTAGATGGAAAATTAATAGATGGACAGTGTTGGCAATGCCAAAAGTGGACCTGGGTAGATTGGTCTAAGGTTTCAGGTTGAGATTAAAAAGACTGGTAGATTACCAGTACATAGTAGATTGAGTAGTAGGCTGGGAAGGGTAAAGATTGGGCCTGGACAGAAACCCAGGAGGTGTAAGTTGGAACCAGGTGGCAGAAAGAAAACTCATGTAGTCAAGCAGGTCCACAGATAAGCAGGGTGGATTACACAGGCAATGGCAGAGCAAAGTGCTTCTCCTCCTCCTAAAAGGGGAATGTTGAGTTGACTGAGCTGTAAATGAAAAAAACAGGAAAAGGCAATCGGATGCTTGGCCATATAAGATCCTAACCAAAGCTTAACAGTTAGCCAAGAAAGAGGCATTGGATTTTTTGAAGTCTTAAAAAACCCAAATATGGGCTGAAGGAATGGTACACTGTGCCAAAGGAGCTCAGTGACCTGTCCAGACATAAACAAAAGCAGAACAGAGTGACCAGAACACAGTTACATAGAACGCTAAAGAGCAGTGGAATGCAAAGTGTGAAGCAAAGCTTGAGCAATGTTGAAACTAGGAAAGTGAAGAACTGCAATAAAGACAAAGCTTACTCATGTTAAAAAATAAAAATACTTATGGAAAGTATAAAATGACATAAAATAATATAAGGAGTTCGAGGTACTTACACATGGATGAAATGTTGAAAAGAACAGCATGCATATCAGAATACCCTGTGTAAACAGCTTGAAGGAATAAGATCAAATGAAATCACACTGAAGTAAGTAAGAAGAAAGTGCCAATTTTTTTAAAAACTTCAAAGGTGACCTAAATATAAGGGGAATTAGGATGAGCAAAAATGATGTCATCAGCGGACTGACATCAAAATCTGGGGCGGTAGTGGGACAAATGTGAAAACAATGGGCAATGAGAAAAAATGTCAATAAGGCGGGAAGGGATAAATATCTTTAAACCTTGAAAATAATGGGAAATGACTCAGCATATGTCAATCAAAAGAAGGTGTCATTGGGGCGCTAAGTGTATTTAATTCAGAGGGAAATTTCAAACCAGCTGCACTCTCAGACTTGTATATGATTGACTGAACTCTGAATAAAAAAGAATCTTGCTTCTCTCCATCTACTGCATTTAGATTTTATTTTTTTTTAATTTTGACTAAGTATTCTAAATGATTTCTGAATTGTTCAGTATGAACTAAGAGATAACCTAAGAAAAGAAAGGGACCTTATTTCCACCTGGCGTATGTCTGCTCAAAAAGTGAGGCAATACTTTGTTGTCGCTCCTGTCATTATGTGTAAAACATGGCAAAACACTGCACAGAGACTTGTATATTATTTTACATAAGTTGCAGATGTCGGTCCCTTGTAGTAATGTTTATCTTGTTGTGTGGTTGTAGTTTTCATTAAGTACGCACTTGGGGTTGTTGGCCATGGTTTATTTCCTAAGCTATAGAAGCATGCGTGTGGTTTTTTTATGTGTCTGCTGTTCTCTGTTTTCTCTTCTCTAAGGTCAAGGTGTACATTAAAAAAATGGAGAATTCATATTAATTCATAAAATACCAAAATTACTGCTGGAGGTGGAAAATATAACTGGGAAGCTGGCATTGTAACTATAACTATACGATCAGAATGAGATGTATTTTCATTATTGATTTGTAAATGAGTTGTGATAAACAGGCCGCGCTCCTCAGTCTGCAGGAGGCGCTGCTGAGAGGTGTACATAAAAAAACCCTACAGTGTGAAAAGTTGCTGTACTAATGTTCTGATGTTTTACACAGAATAAATTCCCCCTGGTTGTCAAAGTAGCAGTTGTCTCCATCCCATTCTTCCATCACCTTCAATCTAGACACAATGCAGAAATTAACAGCCGGTTGGTGTGACAAGTTAGGCCAGTCACACTGGCAGTGTACTTTAAAGTGAAGCTTCAAATTTTAATGTCTTTAACATTTTGGGTGGCAAGCAGTTCACCAGCGCTGACCCATCAACAGGTAAGATATCCGAGTTTGGTTATGCATCTTTTGATTGAAGAAAATGGCAACTCCAAAATGAAAACTAACTAACTAATGGGACTAACTGTGACATGCAACTGCTACCATCTACCTTTGACTGTTGTAAGGCATACAAAATATTTATATTTATTAGTATTATGAAACTTAAAATTTTTCCAATTTTACATTTATTTTAGTGTTTATGTGGGGAAAACAGCATCATATCTTAAGGTCAAGCTATTTGACATTTAAAAAAGGTTGGAAATAATGCAAGAATTTGAAGATTTTGGCGGAAAAAGGACACCATATTGATTTTTTCGGTTGTAAATGTGATTATTACAAAAGTTACCCTAATAGAAAATTTGTGTGATCATCTGAAAAATTTTTGCACTTATGTTTCCTTATATTATGCAGTGTGCTGTTTAATCCAGTGTGTCCAAATCCTTGATATTACCTCTCTTCATACCTATTCCTTCCTGCCCTCCTCTTTTCTCCCATGTTTCTCTGAATTCTATAAAACCATTGTCCCTTCCTTTCTTCTTCCCACTGTTTTTGCCATTTTTCCTTCTGTTTAATGATGCTTTTGAGTTCTGTGCCACTTCTTTTCCTTTAACCCTTACATGAGCTGGTATTCATACAAAAATTACAAACAGCACCATCATCGGAATTCTGTATAATGTATGCTGTATGTCCATCAAAGTGTCTGGCCTGCTATCTGAATGACTGCACTGCAAACTGAAGAGCTTGAATCTGAACAAATGATTTTTCTTAAGTCTCAGACTCATTTGGGTGATAACGGCTGATAACGATGAATTTTTAGGTCAGAAGCGAGCACGCAGGGTATGCGACTGATATCATCAACCATCCAACAGGTGGATTCCTCTTCAGTGACTGTCAGCGAGGGATCCACCTGTTGTGGACAATCGTTCCATTTTTTGAAACCTGTTTTCAAATGTTGGACGATTACACACTATAATCAGTGACTGTAGGCAATTATCCGCGATTATATTGCTGACAGTATGAGACTGTTATGGTCAATCACAGATAGTCGCAAATAGTTGGAGACTTAGATGCTGTCAGTCTCAGACCTAGTTGCCACAATCAGAGTTTCATCTGAGTAGAGCTGTGTTGGTTTATAAAACTGAAACCAAGTCTGCATTAAAAAAAAAACAGATACATTGCTGCCTATTTTAACCCACAGACTTGAGTTTGAAACCTGTCTTGCTTATTTTAACTGTCTAGCACTTTATAAATATAATTTATTTGGTTTTGTTTGTATAATTTGTCTTGGTGCAAAACACAGATATGACACATGTTTAACTTTACTGAATAAGGTTAAATAAAGAAATGGTGAAATACAGTTAAAAGGAAAAAAAAAAGAAATCATTCCACACAGGTCCTTCTTCTTTTACTTATATATTCTGTCATATTATTCTTTATCTTATCCATTTCTCTTTAATTAAATAGATAAATACCTGGTTTGTTTGTTGTCCTTGGACAATTAACTATGGTCACAGATATCATCAGCTTTGTCTGCGGCTACAGTTGCTGATTGTAGCCAACAAAGTTTCAGACAGTCTCAGACAATCTGCAGCTGTCCGTGACTGTCTGCAACCATGTCCACGACCATAGTTGGAGATTGTTAGAGATGGTTGCCAACTACAAAGGAGACAGTCAAAAATGGTTGTCATCTGCTGCCGATCATCGCAGATCACCACTGACAGTCGCCAACTCAAAAAATCATGGGCAAAAGAATCGCCCGAATGAGGTCAAGCCTTTAATGGTCTTGTATCCCTGACCCACTGCACTGCTAGTAATACTGCAAGCATTTCCCCTGTGTAAACTAATAACCCCTCATTTTCCTATATTAATATAAAACTTGGTATTTTTTTTTAATAATGTTAAATCTACTTCATCAGGAAGTATTCATCATCATCTCCATTTTCATCTTCTGCTTGTTCCGGGGTCGGATTGCGGGGGCAGCAGCCTAAGCAGTGAGGTCCAGACATCCCTCTTCCTGGCCACTTCCTCCAGGTCTTCCAGGAGTCCTCCCCCCCACTGGAAACGAATTCTACATGTTGTTACCAGTGCAGACCAAGCTCTGGCTGCAGTGATACAGAGAACAAATGGCCCATAGCAACCGGTTCAGTGTACCATATTCCCGGAGCACACTCCACAAGATTGCCAGAGGGACACGTCGTAAGCCTTATCCAAGTCCACAAAGCACATAAAGCAAATGTAGACAGGTTGGGTAAGCTTCCATGTTTGGGATATTTGGAAATATTGTCAGTTAAATTACTCCCAGTGTGTAATAAGTTTGTATTAATGTGAAAAAATGCACATTTGGTGTTTTATTTGGGAAGGTAGTAAAATGTCCTATGTTCTTAGTGGTCTTTGAATGTCTCATGCCATTTCCTCCGTTGATTTGAGTAACCAAGTGTCAATCTGTTATCAACCAATCAGTGACAATCCGAAATGTATGTCAATCACCTACCAGATTTTGGGAGGGGAATTAACGGACAAGAGAAAAAAACGGAGGAAAAGAATAACGACAGAACGTAAATAGCAAGTCGTAAGCCAACTGAAACTGTTTTAAGTTATATTGTTGTTACTGAAACTTAAAACCAGAGGTTTTATATGGATGTTATATAGTACAAAATATAAAAGTTAGCGATGTTGGAGCTGTTTAGCCGCAAATTATATTAGTTTTTGGCAGCACCATTTTCTGTTACATGCTAATGCTAGTTAGCCTCGTCCTCGCTGGCTGGGAAAAGAAGGAGACTGTGTGGGTGGCAGACACATTCTGCGTCGAGTTTCTGAATGAGTATGGACACTACATGGGAACTGGTGACAAATGAACACTTATGGGAATGAATAGCAAGTTTATTAGTGTTGTGAATTTCTGCATTTTTTTGCCTCAAGCCTTTGTCTGCCTGCTGCCACGCATGCTGCTGTTGCCGCTGTAGAAACAGAGGGTTTGAGGAAACTACTGCTAAGCTTTTCTGCTTCTTCAAGGATCAGTGAGTACTGAGGAAATACTTTTAATGAGGATTCAAATGAGCTCCCACATTCGCACCAACGACATGGTACAATAACTGACTATTATAAGGGAAAAGACCCTAGGTATTATTGTATTTTATTTCATTGTTTGGTGGGTTACCAGGGAAATTTTAAAGGGTGATACCCTGTTATGTGTCAATAAATCTTATGTGTTAAGGGACCGGTGTGTTGTTGCCATGTGCATGTTTGCAGTTGAAATGTTAATTTATGTTGATAAATGTGGTTAAAGTAGGGCTATGGTGTGTTAGAGGTATGCATGGGAGAATGTAGGTTCACATTGACTATTTAGCTATAAACTAAGCTAACCAGTCCTCTCTGCAATCAAGGCAGAGTCGTATGCTTGCATGGAATTAGACCCAATCCCAAAGTTAGTATTTTGTAGACTCCCTCCAATTTGCCTCCCATGCACAAGGTGTTATCTGGTATAATGGGGTATGCCATGACAAGTCTGTAACAAATTAGCGTTGAGAGAGGAGGGCTACATTTTGTTTTCTGCTCCACTGTCCACTCAAAAATTTCTTCTTCTTTTCTCTGCAAGGTCTTAAAGTTTCCTGTGTTAGACCCTGCAGATTCACCAAGTTGTTATTGTTCATCCATTGTTGTCAGTGATGACCAAGGATCACATAGATGAAGACTATGTATGGTGTGTCTGGCCTCTGCCGTACGCCGGGCCCAAGTGGTCTGCTAGCACAGAAGATAAGGAGATGGTGGCTCTGGACTTCTGCAGATCACTGCAGATTATTTTCCCTCAGCCAGCTGATGTTGGGGTTGTTCTAAATGCTTAAAAGTCTTAAAGCCTTCTTGAGTGATGTACTTGCCACTAAACCACATAACCACACAACCATAATTCAACACTGATCTAATTAGTCCAATATATAGCCTTCAATGCAGCTCTGTCAGCCCCCCATTCTCTTCTAATTAAATAGCTCTAATTAAATTTTTTTACACTTGACGATTATTTTTTAATGTGCACAGCCCAAATAACTCTATCAAACCACATCTCTAAAAATTACAGTACAGTATTTTACTCTCTTGAATTCCTGATTATACATCTTTAATTTAATCTTTCTGTCAACTGCTTTCCTTGTAAAAATACTTCCTTTGTCTTTTCAGCTGAAAACTTAAAACCCCATTTATTAGACCAGTCCTCTACATTAATTGCTCCCTGAAGTCTTTAACAATAAATTCTGCATTTCATCCTCTCTTCCAAATTGCCCCATCATGTGCAAAAAGCAACCACCACACCCCATCCTCTACGTCTTTAAATACATTATTTATATTGATAAAAAATAAGAAAGGGATGATTATGCTTTCTTGAGGTGTTCCATCTTCAGTATAATTTTTTTTCATTTAAATTTTTTTTGAGTAGCTCTTTCCTATCCTGACTTGTATTACCCTTTTTTGTAATATATTTAATCCATCTATACATTTGACCTTTACCACCTAATTTACGAAGTTTAATTAATAACTCTTCATGTCCACATCATGTCATATGCCTTCTCTATATCAAAAAAAGACAGCCACTACACTTTTTCTATTTAGCTGTGGTTTCCTTATTTCATATTCCAGACAACCAGTTTGGTATATAGATATACAGCCTTTACTTTCAATGTAATATGTGAACCTTTTGGGCAGCACAGTGGCACATTGGTTAGCACGTCTGCCTCACAGCAAGAAGGCCTGGGTTCGATTCCTGGGCTCGGGTGTTTATGTGTGAAGTTTGCCCGTTCTCCCTGTGGTTGCATGGTTTTCCTCCGGGTACTCTGGTTTCTTCCTACAGTCCAAAAACATGCACAGTTGGCTGCTCCAAATTCCCCCTTGTGAAGTCCCGTCAGAAAACCTAGTTCTAGCCTGTCTGCTATCTGCTCTCTCTCTCGTATGTGTGTGTGTTAATTACAGGTTCCGCCCTGACGATCCCACCTGATCCACGTTTACGCCCTGGGATAAAAGGCCCGCGGTGTGTTGATCCCGTGCCAGATCGTCTTGGTCCATCATAGTATCAACGTCGCGTATTCACAGAGAGAACTTGTGCCGTTCACAGAGCCTAGTGCTTCACTCTGCTACGCTACAATTTCCACAGCTACCACGTTCACCTTGCTTTCTTCAGAGCAATTAATAAATATGGGATTACTTCCCTTCACCGCACCCTGTCGTGTCTGTCCTGCTTTTGGGTCTATTCGTGTTGAGTGTACCAGGTCTAACACCCCTAGGTGAGAATGTGTATGGTTGTGTGTGTGTTGGTCTGCGATGGACTACTAAACTGTCCAGGGTGTACCCTACCCTCGCCCAGAGTCGGCTGAGATGGGTGCCAGCCTCCTCCACGACCCTAATTAGGATTAAGCGGTTTAGAAAATGAATGGATGGATAATTATTAACCTTTCATTTTCATTTATTTTCTCCATTTTACAGATATTAGAAGCTAAAGTGATTTGTGAGAGTTTTGTACCACCTTCTTTCTAGTTTTTCTACTTTCGGTTATTCATCGTCCGACACCTCAGGTGGGGAGCTGCTGCATCTCAGTGGCCAGGCTTCAGGTGTGGACGGGATCTGCCCCAAAAACCTCAGGACTCTGGAAGACATGTCTCTGCAACGTGTCGTTACGTGATCATCAGGGGCCATACCTCTGGATTGACAAACCAGGGTTCTAGTTCCCCATTGACTGTTTGAAGGTGTGTTCCAACTTCAAAAGTAGTGAAGAGGACGATCCAACCAATGGGTAAACCTTGAATTCAGGAGGAACAGTGTGGTTTTCATCCCAGCCACAGCACTCTCAACCAGCTCTACACACTCTACAGGATCCTGGATAGGACATGAGAGTCTGCCCAATATGTCCACATGTGCTTTGTAGACTTAGGGAAGGCTTTTGACCATGTCCTTGTGGGGGTTCTTGTAGGGTGCGCTCTGGGTATATGGTGTACCAGAACCGCTGCTATGGTTTATGCTTTTTGAGGATGACGTTGTCCTCTTGGCTTCATCAAGCCGGAACCTTCAGCTCTCGTTGGAGCGACTGGCAGCTGAGTGTGAAGCGACCAGGATGAAAATCATCACCTCCAAGTAAAAGGCCATGGTTCTCAACTGGAAAAGGGTGGAATGCACCCTCCAGGTCTGGAATGAGGTCATTCCCCAAGTAGGGGAGTTCAAGCATCTCAAGGTCTTTTTCACAAGCAGATCAGTTCAGCTTCTGCTGTAAAGCAGAGCTTGTACTGGTCGGTCTTGGTGAAGAGGGAGCTGAGCCAAAAGGCAAAGCTCCCAATTTACCAGTCGATCTATGTTCCTATCCTCACCTATGGTCACAAGCTTTGGGTAGTGACCGAAAGAGCGAGATTACGGATACAAGCAGCTGAAATGAGCTTCGTTTGCTGGATGGGTAGACCTTGGAGTAGAACTACTACTCCTCACAGTTGAGAGGAGCCAGATGAGGTGGCCACTGTAATTTTTAGTAGCAAAGGAGGGCACGAACATAAGGCCTGAATTGAAAGCTCATCAAATTTTATCGAATTTTATTTTTTTTTAACTATAGTGCCCTGACACTTAATCAAAACAGACACACTATCCACTGTTTCTCCACTTACTGTTCTTTTTCTCTTTATTCTACACACCTTACCCCCATTAATACATTTTATTTTTTGTAGTCTTCATCTACAGGGATACCTGTTCTTCCCAAAATCCTTCTTTCATTTAACATTTTCTTACCAATACTTTCAATATGAATTGCTTAATTCTTCTGTTCTTCCTTTTTACCTATTAATAAGCTTCCATCCCTCAAAATCTTAGCCATCTACTTTACCTATCTTTTTCTTCAATTCTCTGGATAATGCTATCAGACATAAATTAACATGTTCATCTTCCGTTCTAAAAGTATGATTTTATAGGCTTCTTTTTCAATCTGTTTCTAGACTACTCTACTGCCTTCATCAGAACTGTTCTCTTCCAAGCACCTTTCATTGTTTTGACTCAGGCTTACTTCACCCAGCCTGGTTTTTCTCTTTCTTTCACCTTCTCCCACTACTGTAGTCCACTTGCCAAAATCAATTTCATTCTCCCCTTCTTCTTCCTGAGATGCATAACCCAGTCTGAAACCAGTATATGTCAATGGCCAGCCTAAGATTACTTGTGCTGTAAATTTTTTTTTCACCTCAACTCCAGACTCTGCCCCATGGAAGTCTAGGCTGGCTGATTGTACACAGTTTGTTTTTTAATGCAATTGCAGGCAGTACTAATGCATTATTGCATTGTTTTGTTTGGAGGTCAGTGCTTTGGCTTATAGACTAATTTATGGTTTATTTTTACATAAAATATACTGCATTGTCTGCAATGGCCTGGCGAGCTGTCCAGGGTGTACTCTGCCCTCACCCAGAGTCGGCTGAGATGGGCGCCAGCCTCCCCTGTGACCCTAATTAGGATTAAGCGGTTCAGAAAATGAATGAATGAATGAATATACTGCATTGTTTTGTGTGTGTGTGTGTGTGTGTGTGTGTGTGTGTGTGTGTGTGTGTGTGTGTGTGTGCGTGTGTGCGTGTGTGTATTTGTTCTCTCCTCAATCTTAGCAGTTTGTTTGTTTTTATGGTGATTACAGACTGTACTAGTGCTTTGGTCTGGGGTTTGCTGCTCTGGCTTACAGACTAATTCAGACAAGCAGTTTACTCAGTCTCACACAAACACATAAATAGACTTATTAACTAGCCAGATAAAATACAAACCATGTATCCTTAACTTCACCACAGTTTAACATGTCTAGTTGGTCTAAGACTAGTTTGTTATCCTAAAATTGCAATCCCTGATAACATGGTTACATGACAAACACGTGGAAGAGACGTCATCGATGATGTTGTAATCACATCACAAAATGATGTGAATTTACCATCATTTTGCACCCTGAAGTCATGTGGTCAACACTAATTCGTCGTCACTAATTAATACTGAATGACAATTTTGCAACTATTGATGACATCTTTTCCACCAGTATCGGGGCTATTTGACAACCAGTTTATCACGTCGTCAGTGACCAGTTTCTAACCATTATGTGACCAATTATAACGTGTTTCTAACCACTTTACAACCAACATACAAGTGTACTGGTGACTAGTTTTCAACCACATTTTGATCTTTCCACTTTTCACTTTCTGGTATCTTCAATTAGCTTTTTCTACATGTGGTCAGTGTGGTTTATCTGCTTCATGCATCGGGCCAAATAATTTTAACAACAGTACTAAATTTCACAAGAAATCTATACTGCATAATACTTGCATGCAGTTAAAATGTAATGTTCTAGTTGGTTGTAACAAGGTGCAGTTTTAAATGGCAATGCTCCTTCCTTGTGTAAAGAATTGCATGTCCACTCACAGTCAAATTACATTTGAATGAACTAACCTTTTTTAGAAATAAAATATACAACTCTTTATAGTAAACAATGCAACTCTTGAACTGATTTTTATAAACATTAAAAGAAACAGTTTCTCTTCACTCACTGTACAGACAAACAGTTAGGTTAGGCTTATACAAAAATTAAGGCAAATAAGGATAATATAAAGTGAAGAAATAAACTGTAAAGAATATGTGCAAAAATGCAAACGGTGACAGTGTAATATAGAATGCACAGAATAGAGCAAAAATTGTCTTTGAGATTCAGATTGAGTGAAAACCAGTGTTGGTCTTGTACCCCAATGGAAGCAGCTGGTGATGATCATACTGATTATGTTCCTCAGTCATATACATGTGAGGCTGTGTTTGGTTCTTGCGTATCTCCAGGATCAGAAGCTACAGCGTAATGTTCCATATCATTCCTAGAAGTGAAACAGAATGCCATCCTGTTTATTTGGTTTAACAGCTGTGAAAGTCCTAAACAATGAGAATGACAGATTTTACAAGCTAGGATTATTAATTAACCACAAAGCCTTTCATTTAGAGTCATTCATTCAGAGTCATTCAGATAAAATTATCCACATCTTAGGTCAGTTGCCAACTGACCTAAATTTAATGCAGATTTTAAATATTAAACTGGTCAGGATAATTGTGGCTTTATAATCCTAACACCAACAGTAAGTTTATACTGAAATTATTGAATTTCTGAAGGAAGCATTTTCCTTTCTCAGCTCCAAAACTTCTGGATTCTAAGCTTCATTAACGTCTGATATTTACAGTATTCTTCCAGTTTGCTCCTGATTTTTGCTACATTTTTCTTCAAATACATTCCAGTTTGCTACATTTCTCTTCAAAAACATTCATTTTCTGTTTTCTTTATAATGTAGAAGCTTAAGCATGTTAAAACGGGCACGCTGGCCACCAAGCCGTCTCCTGTCCAGCCAAGAGGTCCGGTACACAGGCCAGAAAGGATACTCAGGTAAGCCTACAGACACCCACAAACTCCTCCCCACGTGCGTTACCTAGAGTTACTCTGCTAATCCAGGGCAAGGTTGTCTCCCTACAGGCTCTCATCGATTCAGGGGCGGATGAGAGTTTGATGGACAGTTCGTTGGCCAAGCAGTTGGGGACCAGAGAGGTACCACTCCCCCAGCCTGTCTCTGCCCAAGCCCTAAATAATCAGCTCCTCAGCCGGGTCACCCACAGGATGGAGACCTTGCTCATGACCATTGGGGAGGTTCATTCCGAGCACATCTCCTTCCTCCTTCTCAGGTGCCCTCATCACCCCCTTGTTCATGGGGTTCCCATGACTAAGGGCCCACAACCCCCAAGTCATCTGGGAGACTGGGATAATTAGGAGTTGGGACCCTGCCTGCGGTTCCACCTGTCAGGCGTCGACCCCTTCGGCCCTCCAATCCCTGGAGGAGGAGACGGGGCGGGTGTGCGGGAACCAGACCCTACCATGACCTCAAGGAGGTTTTTAGTAAGTCCAGGGCCATGTCTCTCCTGCCTCATCACCTGTGGGACTGTGCCATAGACCTCTTGCCCGGAACCCCCATTCCCAAGGCCCGACTGTACTCCCTCTCGGGCCCCGAGAAGAAAGCCATGGATCAGTACATCCAGAGCTCCTTGCGGGCTGGCATCATCCGCCCGTCCTCTTCGCCAGCCGGAGCAGGCTTCTTCTTCGTGGAAAAAAAGGATGGCTCACTCCGGCCATGCATAAATTACTGCGCCCTGAACAATATTACGGTTAAGAACTGGTACCTGCTTCCCCTCATTTCCTCCGCGTTCAAGTTGCTCCAACAGGCCCGGGTGTTCACCAAGTTGGACCTGCAGAACGCATACCACCTGGTCAGGATATGCGAGGGAGACGAGTGGAAGACCGGATTCAACACACCCACGGGCCACTACAAGTACTTAGTCATGCCGTTCGGGTTTCCAGGGGTTTATCAACGAGGTGCTACGTGAGTACCTAAATGACTTCGTTTTTGTCTACCTCGATAATATACTCGTGTTCTCTCCAGATCGTGCTACCCACCAGTGCCACGTACGTCAATTCCTGAGCTGTTTGTGGGAGAACCAACTGTTTGTGAAAGCAGAGAAGTGCGAGTTCCACGCTACCTCGGTCTCATTTCTGGGGTTCATTGTGTCCCCTAATCACGTCTGGATGGACCCAGAGAAGTTTAGCGCCGTAGCATATGGCATATAGCATATAGCGTAGTCACATCACGCAGAAAGGTACAGCAGTTCTTAGGGTTTGCAAATTTTTACCAGAGGTTCATTCAGAATTTCTGTTCCATGGCGGCGCCTCTGCACGCACTAACTTCTCCCAAGGTCTCCCTCCAGTGGAGCCCAGAGGCGGAGAGGGCCTTCCGGAGACTCAAGAAGCTGTTTACCACTGCCCCGGTACTGAAGATTCCCGACCCCAAGCTGCAGTTTATTGTAGAGGTAGATGCTTCCAACTTGGGGGTGGGGGCAGTCCTGTCTTAGCACTCCCCCAAAGACAACTGGATACACCCCTGTGCCTTCATGTCCCGCACGTCCCTGGCAGAGAACAACTACGACGTGGGGAATCGGGAGCTGCTGGCCATCAAGGTCGCCTTAGATGAATAAAGGCACTGGCTGGAAGGGGCGGACCAGCCTTTCCTGGTCTGGACGGACCATAAAAACCTAGAATACCTCCGGTTGGCCAAGCGACTGAACTCACGTCAAGCCAGATGGGCCCTCTTCTTCAGCCGGTTCCAGTTTACCCTCTCCTATCGGCCGGGCGCACAGAATACAAAGCCAGACACGCTGTCCCGGTTGTGGGAGTTGGAACCGTCTGCCCAGGAACCAGAACCCATCCTACCTTCCGACCGGGTGGTGGGAGCGGTTTCCTAGCAGATAGAGGAGGTGGTTAAACAGGCAGGCGGGAGGGACCCTCTTCGGAGGGTGTGCCTGCGCAATCGCTTGTTTGTTCTGGAGAGCCTGCGCTCACAGGTGATACATTGGGCACACACTTCCCTTCTCTCCTGTCACCCCGGGGCGAGGCACACTATGTTTGTCATCAAGCAGTGCTTTTGGTGGCCGTCCCTAGCCAAGGACGTGGCGGAATATGTTGGGGCATGCCCAGTCTGCGCCAGGAACAAGACGTCACGACAGACCTGGGTGGGGCTCCTCCAGCCATTACCGGTGCCATCTTCAGCACATGGCAATAAATGTCTGGAAACCTAATATACAGTTTTGCCTCTATGACCTTGAAAAATAGGTCAAGGTCACTCACACACAAATTCATCAGTCACCGTAGTAAGCCAGCACACCAAATTTGAAAGCCCCATCTTCAGCGTGTGGCAGGTAAATGTCTGGAAACCAAAATGTGATGGACGGAACCCGTTCCTAAAGCTCCTAATGGTCAGGAGCTAAAATGACATCATTTTCAAGTCCTGACAGACATAGCCTTCAGAAAAATGGTCCAAGATATAAAGAACTATATATTTTTGCAAAGCTTAAACTCCCCTACATCAACAATAATGACAAATATTAAATCATTCACACAAAAAATTTGCATGCATTGATAATTGAGCAGAAAAACAATTACATATAAACACTGAAAGTAATATTTTTTTAAAATAAACATTAAAGTGCATTAATTAAACACTAATATAATAATACACCTTGATATAATTATATGACAGTTATTATTCATAAATCTTTAATTTGAAATGTATGTTATTTCATTCATGGAATATGCAGTTTAAGTAAAGTATTATTCAGCATTGCTTATAAATTACACTGATCAGTTTATCTGTACTATGCACATCTTCACATCATGATCATCAGTTAAATATTGTTGTTAATTAAATATAAACTATAATACTATATAGTCACAGTAAATTAGTCTGAAATTTTGTAAGTAAAATTAAATCCTTTCACAGAAACTTACACATTACTGTCATTAATTGATTCTTCATAGAAGACAAGTCGAGCTGATGTGCGCTGTATACGGACGTTCGGTTAAAAAAAAAGCTTCCCGCTGAGAAAATCTTCCGAGGGGGAATATTTAGTGCATCCAAAAGTGAGCTGATCTGTGCTGTGCATGGACGTTCAATTAAGGAAAAAATTCATTCTTGCTGATTAAATTTTCAGTCTAGCTGCCGGGGTCATGAAGGCAGAGAAAATAACGGCAGGCACATGCACAAAAATAGCATGTTAATAACAGCAAAGCTGCAGCAAAAAGGGCATGGCTCATGAAAAAAGGCATGTCGCGTTGCCATGATAAAACAACCTAGCTGGAACACTGGTTAGTCCCCCTTTTCTTCAGTGATCTCAATGGGTCAGTAGACAGTAAAATATGGATTCTTGTAAGAATTGATCATCTATCAGTTCTAGCTTATCGGTTCGATCCGACCCCAGTGGGTAAAAGTCCCTTATGCACAGACCCAGACCGAAGATTGAGCCAACAGACAAGACACAAACACTCAGGACAAGTTCAGAATCTCATTTAATTGGGGGCGCTATTGGACGTTGAGCATGTAAGACGCGTCTGTAGGAGCTCCGAAGGAATGTGACTGTTTTAACTTGTTTTTGCAT
>JAOUQZ010056044.1:0-21567 GCA_028564935.1 Neosilurus hyrtlii
AAACCCACACATGTTCTCCTCGTGCTTGTGTGGGTTTCATTCGGGTACTCCGGTTTCCTCCCACAGTCCAAAAACATGCACAGTACGCTTCATTCTTCTCATGAAGAAGGTCCCAGATTCAATTTCCAGACTCAGAAACTGCCGAGTTCGGAAATTGAATCCGGGACCTTCTTCATGAGAGGCAAAGGTGTTAAATGCTGCGCCACCGTGCTGCTGTCATAAAGTTATTTTATATCTAAACACACTGATCAGCCATAACATTAACACCACCTGACTGGTCTACAGCTAGTCAGCCTATATGGTTACAGGTCACTGTGTGTTCTGACACCTTTCTATCATAGCCAACATTAACAGTTTCTCCAGTCTGTGTTACAGTAGCTCTTCTGTGGGATCAGACCAGATGTACTACCTTTCGCTCCCTACACGGCTCAATGAGACGGGTTGGGTAGCAAAAATATTCTTGCCAGTTCACTGGTTGTCCTTTTTTTGGACCACTTTTGGTAGGTACTTATTACTGCATACCAAAAATACCCCTCACAAGACCTGCTGTTTTTGCCGATGAATAGACCCAGTCGTACAGCCATCACAGTGGGGCCTTCGTCAGTGTCGCTCAGATCCTCATTTACCCATTCTTCCTGCTTCCAATATGTCAACTTCAAGATCTGATTTCACTTTCTGCCTAATATATCCCACTCCTTAGCAAGTGCCACTGTAACAAGATAATCAATATTATTCGCTTCACCAGTCAGTGGTCATATGTATGTCAATGTTTTTATTATTATAGCTGATAACCATATCTGGTCTACAATCAGTAGTTAAGTGGCTGAGGGTGAATACGGAGGTGTATGTGTCACTGTAAAGGTTAGAGCTAGCTTATTTAAACTGACTTTAATTATCTTTTCTTTTCAGGTAAAGTTTTTCTTATCGTGATCATTTCCAGCTGTGCTGTTCTGAGTCTGCTGTCCATACTTTTTGTTATAATGTGAGTGACTACCTTTTTTCCCCCATAATTTTTATTCCCACGTCAAACAATATATTGTGTTGATATAATTATTTCTCCTCAACCCTCTCCAGACAAAAGAAACTCTTAAGTACAAAGATTCCAGATCCACGATTAAGTTCTCTGTCCATGTGGCACTCAGGCAGTTGCAGAAAGGTACGTATTATTTACTGTATCTATGTGTGCTGAAAAATAAAATGCAGATACATAAAATAATTTTGTTTCCAGCCATGGAGCCTATTCCCAGTGCCTACTGGCAGAAACAGAGAGAATATTCTGCCATGTCAGGTGGACAATGAGGTCATTAGTGTTTCCCCATCAAGCAAAGAAGACATGGCAACAGTGAAGGTTTTTACAGATATCCAGAATATTGAAACATCCTCACAGACTGAAGGGACTCCACTGGCTGCCAGTTTTTCTGAAAACAGACAACTACCACCAGTTGGCAAAGGACAAACTGTCCCACTGGTACCGTCACTGGATCTCCAGTCTTCAGAAATTTCTTCTCCCCCACCTATTCAATCACCGTACAGACAGCAAACGCCGCTAAACAGCCCTGTGGAGTCCCCTACTAAACCCCTGTGGACAGATGAGACAGAGGCACTGCTAACACCAAAACTCAAAAATATAACTTACTTTACTAGTTATATAACCTTGGACATGTTTGAAACTACAAAACACCAAACCAAGTGATGTCTTTGACACAGTGGTCCAGTTTTTGATTTCATGTATTTAACTATAACTCTGTCATTGCTACAACTATGATGTGCATATCTAGATCACTCAGAATGTCGGGTAACCAGTAACACCCAGGACTACATTCTGTTCACACGTCAACTATTTGCCACGGACAAAGGGTCAAGGTTTTGTATATATATATATATATATATATATATATATATATATATATATATAAATAAAATCTCATTCATCTTCCTCCACTTCTTCCGGGGTTGGGTTGCGGGGGCAGCAGCCTAAGAAGTGAGGTCCAGACGTTCCTCACTGTATATATATACACATTATACTTTATTAGATTAGATTTGCAAAGTAAGTGATTTTGGTGTGGTTTTGTACAAGTTGTGTTTTTAGCCTTGACCAAATTTAGCATTTATCCACTTAAACACTACAGTTTGAAGTTAAAAATATTAGATGGATATCAACATCAGCTGATACTACAGTATCTCATCAAATCATGCGATTCAGAATCAAGCAGACTTCAACACATGATCAGGTTTGCATCTGTACTTAATATCTTGAAGGAGACATCACAGTAATAAAGTAAGGAATACTGATGAATATTGGATAAAATGACTGGGAACATAAACTGACCATATGTCCAGTTTGATTTCAATGTATTTTGTTGTTACTGTCTAATAAGATGCTGGTAATTTGTCAACATCGTTGTCATTGTAGATGAAATATAATTGTAGTTCAAATGTAAGTATTTCCTGAATGTTGTCAAACTTTAACATTGTACTACATGATAAGGTCTTGTCTGTGTACCTCTTGTTTATTTTCTATGGTGCTAACCAAGCTAGTATTTTGCCATAAATTGACTTAAGTGCACTTTCTATCTCTGGCTATGTATTCCTCTCTGAAGTATATATTATTTAAAAAAAAAAAAAAAACCTGAAGAGAAAAAAGTCTGATAAATGAGTCTTTATTTCTCATATTTCTACAAAGTATTGTCAGTGAATTTTCACAATATACTGGCAATGGATATGTGAAAAAGCATGCATTACACAAGTCTCCTGTTTTCTAAAATTAATGTAGTGTTGAGTTCTTCTGTGTGTGTGTGTGTGTGTGTGTGTGTGTATGTGTGTATGTATGTATGTATGTATGTATGTATGTATGTATGTATGTATGTACAGCCTGAAAAATTGGCTAAACCTGCATAGCAAGCAGCAAAAAGTGCAATAATACTTGGGGAATACACATGTCCAAGATTCTGTGTTTTCACTTGTCCTAAAACACAGCCTGTGTGCCAGTACTTCTAAATTCTGAATCGGTGCTGACAGTTATGGAAATGTGTTAGAAATGAAAAAGGCAACCACGGTCCAATAAAGAAACGTAAAACATTCCAAAACTCCCTCCAAACTTAATCTACATAAGCTGGACATGAAATCATGATTTAAAAAAAAATAAATCTAAAAAACACATACTGGACATACTATAAAAATAAAGACTTCACTTTACCCCCAGACTGTTTTCTTTTGAACTGTTTTGGACTGTTTTCTCCAAACAAATGAATGTCGTCAGTAACTGTGAACATTGCACACCGAACAAAAGCCTTCTCAAAATAAATTTACTATTTCATATTGCGCATGATAAGTATCAATTAAATGGCTCAGTCATGTATACTACCCTCCAGGAATATTGGTGCCCTTCATAAAAGAAGTAAGCAAGAATTATTGTAGAACAGTATGAAATTGGAGAACAATCTGAAACTGTTGGAGCCGTTCCATCAATAAACAAAACACAGAAGTATGTGATGCATTACATTAAAGTTTGTTTCAAATCCATGCAGGCATTCAGTGCAGAGTGTGCATAATACTTTTATAAGATGACCTTATGTGACCTGGAGCGTTGACCTATGACCTCAGAACCTGTAACAATTCATTTCCCTTTAGTAATGTGTAAGTGGTGTTTGGTCAAATATCCGTTGAGGGATTCAGAAGATAAGAGTGCCCACAAGGAAGTTCAGACAAATAGGTAGGGGAAAATATAATGTCTCCGGCACCACCACAATGGGCGGAGCCATAATATGGTGAAGGAATTCAGCCTTAAGTTTTTGAATTGAACAGTTGCACAGAATTATGTAAAATGGTCTTTTCAAAACAGCAAGCTGTTTGAAAGTTTTATGAGAAGGAAGCACCTCCTGAGAGCAAAAACTGCCGCTCCTCAAAAAAGTATCTTAAAAACTGGCCTCCAACTGGCTTCATGCTGTACTCAGAGGAGACCAAAATGCTTTGCACGTTATCAACGACAAAGGGGAACTGAATTCAAGGGAAATGTCAAGATTATAAATCTGCTGAGAAGTTTGGAGGTGGAGCACTAATGCTATCAGGCTGGTGTTTAAGTGGCTGTTGTGAAGACAGGTTGTTTCATAAAGTAACAGAATATTTAAGGCCAAAACCTGATTGCCTCTGATTGAGGGTAACGACATAAAGAGAGCTTTCTACATGATGGTGAGCTAAACAGGCTTCAAACAGATTTGAGGGGAAAAAAACATATATTACAATGGCCAAGATCCTCTGGAAACAGATACTACAAGAAGAGACTTGGTGCAATTATTCCTTCCAAGTCAGTTCTTTTTTAGAGAGAAATAAAATATGGTGCTACTTTCAACTTTGAAAAAAATGTTATAAACTATAAATATACAAAACTATACAACGTCCATGTAGTTGGTTAAAATAACACTTACTGAAATTTCTACATTATTTCTTGCTGATTTTCCAGCCAGCCAATAATTCTGGAAGGTACTCTATATGATTTAAACCCACTGCACGCCTAACATCCATCCATCTATCATTTTTCTACAGCTTGCCCAGGCATCCCTCCCCATAGTGACACTCTCTAGTTCCTCCTGGGGCTTTCCCAAGCCAGACGGGACACATAATCCCCCCAAAGAGTTCTGACTGTACCCCAGATGTGCCCGGAACTGCTAACAGTGAGGCTACCAGGAGGCATCCTAATCAGAGGCACGAACCACCTCAAATTAGTCCTTTTGATGTGAAGGAGCCTCAAGTTCCTCCTATCTGTAAGGCTGAGCCCAGACACCCTACACATGACATTAAAAAATCAATTTGCAAATATTCAAATGCTAGATGAAAAAATAAAAGTGTCAATATATAAAATAAAACCGTCATTGCCAGTACAACTGCAGAAATTAAACATAGCAACGAATTGATTTTATCTGACAACAAAACAACACAGCCATAATACAGCCATGTTTCTTAAATTGAGCAGCAGTTAGTGTGTAACTTAAAAGGGTTTTTAAACATAAAACGTAATGAAAATCAGGTTACAATAAGAAGGCACGGGCTGCTGAAAGTGTTCATGTCCTCTCACTGTGGTCGGTAGCCACTCTGTTGTGGCATGTAGCTTGGGGCAGGACCTGGAGGATCCTCAGTCAGAGTAGGTGAGTCCTCCTCCTCCTCCATTGGGCTAAAGCTCAGAGAGCCAAAGCTAGGCTCATCTGCCTCGTCCATGTGCAGCTGCTCAAGGCCTTTGTGTCGTTTGAAGTAGGAATTTGTGTGGTGGCTGCTGGCCTCAGAGAGGTGCTCTGGGTTTTCTTCACACTCCAGTAGCGGCTGGGTCGATTCAGAACGGGAGAACATGGTTGCCTGTGTGCCGGGAGTCTGACCTTTATAGCCACTGCTAACTACAGCAGAGTACTGCACGGTGCTGGCTGTGGTCTGGCCCGAGTCGGCCTCGTCGTTGGATGACACGCTCTGGCGTGGAGTGGACATGCCAGATGAGCCGCCGATGCCACTGCTGCGCTCCTCTGAAAAGTACTTCTTGAGTGGCATTACCGCTTTATCCTCATCACACAGGGACTTCCCATCATCCATGTCCACCTCTGCCACACTGACTTCTGTCAGGATGCTTTCTTTCGGAGAGTCCGGCTGAGGGCGAGCAAAGAGATAATTAGTCCAGACAGTTTGATCCACTATGTCAAACTGGAATGAGTATAGTTTACACTGTTAGGTGTTCAAACCTTGTTGGGACAGTCAGGTGACCAGTTAGCAATAGTACTATGGGATGGGTCAGGGACGGGCGGAAACAAATGCCTTTTTAACCTTTAAAAACAGATAAGCAAACAACAAAAGATATTTTTAAGACATAATCCAAGATAGTAGGGTACAGTAAATAATCAGATCTCCAACCAAGTTTAGAAACTTTATATATGTAACCCAACCTCAAAAAGATACAGCCATTTGAATGGCTGATTGTATAAATTCAGATTTATGTGATGAGACAATGCAAATCCACATGTTCCATTTAAACCAGAGAATAATAAATAAATAAACCTGGATTATGATACACTCTGGAATAATCAGATTCGAAACAATGATGCCTGATATGCAAATTATTTCTGATTGATGTGGTAAATGGAAACTTGATTTGCACCTGTGAACAATGAACTAATTTACACAATAAAATCACGGTTGATATTATGCACTATGAACATGAATGATTAAAAGAAGTGGGTTAATAAAAGTGCTCCATCAAACCACTAAAAGTGGCCTTTTATATATTTTATGTATGATGACAAATAGAACAGCCAGTGACAGAAATAAAGCGACTAATATACTGCACACTTTTACACTTCTGCTTAATGTTCTCTATTTTCACTTTCGAAATTCTGTTTTTACATGTTTCCTGTGACTCACGTTTCTTTTTTCTTGATGATGAAGAACATTATGAAAAGTACACAGAACAGGAAGCTCAAGCACACCACCACAACAATCACGTCGATCTCGCCATCCTCTAAAATGTAAAAGAGGAAATAAAAACACACCCCCACATACTATTATTGGTGGCACATACACATTTATATAAATATTGTTAAAGGATACAGTACATTCTTTTATGCTTCTCATGAAAACTACATTACAGTTTGTTACTGTATGAGTGTAGCATCAACTTCTCGCCTTCTTGTGAGCTCATTTAATTCTTTTTGCAAGCAAACACAAACATAGAAACAGACAACAAAAATACTAACGGACAGTAAGAAAGGGCGGGTGGTTGGGGGGTATGTGAAAGTATGTCTGGGTGTGGGAGTGGATGTACATGAATGAATAAAATCAGCTAGAATGATAATCAATAATAAGGGGCGGAGGATGAAAAAGAAAGTATAACAACAAGTTATGAATTGGGATCTGAGGCTGCCTCAAATTCCTCTTATCTCGCACCCTGTTAGGACGTTAGTGTGAGATGCAGAGCTCTGGGCCCAGAGACCCCAATAACCCCCCACACACCCAGCCTCTCAGGACATTCCACAGCCCGCACCATCAGAAACATGCAACACATGCTTTATTATTTAATTTGTTTATTTGTTTTTCAATTTAAAATGGGGTTCAGCCAGCTCTAGCCAAATAAGGATCCAAAGCAGAACATACACGATCAGTCTAACCCTGGGATTATTCATTCATTCATTCATCTTCTGAACCGCTTATTCCTAATTAGGGTCGCGGGGGGGCTGGCGCCCATCTCAGCCGACTCTGGGCGAGGGCGGGGTACACCCTGGACAGCTCGCCAGGCCATCGCAGGGCCAACAGTCACACAACCCCCTGGGATTATATTAGTCCCAATGTCCTCGATCACCGCAATTCAAAAAACGTAGAGTTCCGCAATTTATGATCACAATTTGAGCAAGATGGCCTCACTTGAAGCACGATTGGGGTATAAAAAGCAGGGTATATCCAAGAGATGAAACTTTAAGGAATCATTTTTTTAAGTTCATCAAGATCCCCTACGATCAAGATTTGATAAGCTCTACCATGCTTCCCATCAGAATTGCGGTCAAATCATAATAAACCGTAATAAGCGTGGCAAAATCTTTGAAGACATCACGATTCTACCAAGTTCCCTCAAGATCATGATGATTCTATCCCACGACCCCCCAACGCTCATCACGGTTCCCTCAATGACCCCACTGTAAAGCCAAGGCAAAGAAAAAAACCAAACAACCAAATACAAAAAAAAACATCTTTCTCCCAGTTATGCTTTTGTGTTATTTTTGATGAAAACAGGATTGTAGATAGAAACGTGTAGTTGAGGTTGGCTTTTTAGACAAAGAAGATCAGCAAAATTTGCACAGGAGTGGACAGGTTGTTCACAGAGATGTAATCTATTAGTAGGTTCCTCCAGGATGCAACATGTACGATGTCCCTTGATTTCCAGTTCAGGAGAATAGATCTGTGGATTAGCTTACACTGAAGAGGCTGCAGATTAGCATATTTTGTCATGAAGTGGATATTTTAGCAGATTTAATTCATTTGGCTTTGGAAGGAAGAGATAGATCCAGGGTCAATTTATCTATTCATTCATTCATTTTCTAAGCCACTTAATCCCAATTAGGGTTGTGGGGAGGCAGGCACCCATCTTAGCCAACCCTGGACGAAGGTTGGGTACACCAGGCCACTGCAGGGCCAACACACATAAACCATTCATACTCACATCGAGGGGTGATTTGGAACAGCTAATTAGCCTACTGTGCATGTAGGAAAAGTTACTGTGGGAGGAAAATGGAGTACCTGGAGGAAACCCACGCAAGCATGGGGAGAACATGCAAACTCCAGCTAGTTTAATGTTATAAAACATGTTCAGTTGTGTAATGTCCTTTTTACCCACACTCTGAAGTGGTTTCTTGTTAATTGTGAAATTTGGGTTATT
Organism: Neosilurus hyrtlii; assembly: GCA_028564935.1. Classification (NCBI taxonomy): domain Eukaryota; kingdom Metazoa; phylum Chordata; class Actinopteri; order Siluriformes; family Plotosidae; genus Neosilurus; species Neosilurus hyrtlii. The sequence continues at coordinate 8,402 of JAOUQZ010056044.1, forward strand.
CAAAATGAGGGTGTATTTAGACGGTGCGAGGGGAGTGTTTGTGATATGATGAAACTTCCACCAGACTCTCAGAGCCGATGCTAGTGTTGCTGTTTTAAAACTGTAGTGTTTTTAGATTGTCTGACAGCAGAAGGGTAGGTCTGAAATCTCAATGTCCTTGCAAATAGTTTGTTCGATATCTAATCACATATTTCTTGATGCAATGAGATTCAGTTTATTATACTGAAGCTGATTGGCCAGAAAGTCGTGGAAGAAATGTGGTGTTTCCAGACCTTGAGTTTTCAGTTTCTTTAGCTCGGTCTGTTTAATTCTTGGGGTCATGTACTTCCAGTAAAATTTCGTAATGATAGTCTGGAGATTTCCTTCAGGAAAGAGTGGGCTGTATTGGAATCATTGAGAATAAGTCATTTAGTTTGGGTGTATAGTTGTTTGGATAGCTGATGTTCTGCTCATTATATACAAAGTCCTAAGTTCATCCAGAACTAGGTCATCGACTATCTGTTCCTGCCAGAATTCCAGGCTTTGTCCCAGTGCACGAAATTCCTGGTGTCAATTCTGGAGAATTTATTTTCGATTGAGAGCAAAATGTTGCAACATGGTAATTTAAGTGATGTGCATGGTGTTGTATGTGGCTAGAAAGTAAATCTAAATCTCTTGTAGTGGGTTTACCTTAAGATCTTTTGGCTTTTTTTTTCTTAAAAAACAACAGATTATTTGTTGTCAAAAAGGGAGAGAAAAAAGTTTGAAGCTTCAGTGTTGAATATTTTTTTTAATTAAATATCAGTATAGCACCCGAGAGCCACCATCTTGAATCATGCACCTGGTCCCTTCTTGCCTTGCCCAAGAACAGCCATCTCTTTATTTTTTTTTACTAAACCCATAAAAATCTAAAATCTCAGCAGACTACTTACCATATTTTTTTGTGTAGAAACTTGTATCAGATCCATTCTTTGAGCCTTTCTCGTTAGTCACCATGATGCGTACAGTGTAATCGCTACTACTCTCCAGTTCAGTCAGCTTCCACGAGTAGGTGTTAGACGAAACAGTAATGGCTGACAAACAGATTAGGTCATAAGATACGAAATGTCTTCACACTTCTATACACTAAATACTAATCCAGATTTTTCACTGAAACTGTGCAACTATAACACAACAATAAACTAAACAGCAAAGCAAAAAATACATACATATACAATCAAAATGATTTAACCTTACATTTCACAGTGTCTCTATTTTTGTAAAAAATGGTCTGTTTGGTGATGAAGCCCTGCTGTTTCTCAATAGGGATCTCGTTCCATATCAGCTGAGCGAAGTTTTTCCCTGTTGTATTCACATTAACGACTGGACCAATCAGAGGAGCTGGATATTTGTAGAAGATAAATATTATAAAACAGGTAAATCAGGCAAATGCTTTGTATCTCAATTAATGCACAAGCTATGTCTAAAAAAATTGGAAACCCATGGTTTAGGTGCACACCTGGAAGAAAGACGCTATTTCAGCATCCGAAAACATTATAAAAACCTAGTCTAAACAGGATCTAATTCATAACATTAAAAAGTCAAAACTATTCCTCAAAATGATACACAGGTTTAATGGCTTGACTTAGTGTACATTAAAATTGGCTTCATAAGTTAGTCTGCTCAAAAATATTTGTGAGTTTCATGGTGTCCTACTGCTGCACGAAGGTTTTTGAACGGCACATCATTTCGGGACATATGAAGGTGGAACAGATTGAAATTTGTTCAGTCTGCTAGAAGTATTCTGTAGCGTGTGCAAAATCCTAAGTCCCATGTTCAAAGTGACACCGAAACTCAAAAACAGAACATAATCAGAATTAAAAAAGTTGTCTAACATTTGTGATACTCTATTAAACACTGCTTGTATTGCCTGAATATTAATGTTGTATTGTAATAAATATATGGAAGTGATATTATTATGGTTTTATGCTTTACACAACAATAAATAGCAAATATTTGTGAGTTGCACAGACACCAACTTCATCTATACAGTATTCATATTTCAAAAATTTTCCACAAAATTTTATGGTCCTGATATAATTAATGTTTTAAAAAAATATAGATTTTGTTCTGGGAAGCTGGAAGTGATCCTTCTCCAAGTTTGTGCTTAATCGAATGTTTTACATTCTTTTAAATTTAAATACACTCTCACAGAATAAGAAAAAACAACAACAACAACAACAACCAAAAAACCCTTTGGGTTAAAACAGTTAAAACGTTTAACTCTCGTCATAGAAATGTGTACGGCAAGCATAAAAAAATTATACGTACGTCCTTGCTGGAGATAGGCTTGTATAGTGATGGGTGTCCCTGGGAGGTAGTAATTTCGAGATCGGTAAATTGGGAAGACTGATATGTTGTAGCGTTTTAGTGGCTTCAATTCTGAGGAAAAGAAGCAAAATTTTGTTTGTACACCAAAGAGCTTTCTTTTTCTCCCTATTAAAATGGGAAATAATCCAGAAGGCATGTTAATCAGGAATGACTGAAAATGTGTCTTCATTTCAATTAAATTACCTTTTAATGAGACAGTACTGGCACTGCTCAAAACTCTTTGCCAGCCTCTCTCTTTGTTCAGCACTGAAACCCATTCTATCACGTACTCAGCGGGACGCCCCTGGGAGGGTGGGAGCCAATTCACCCATAGTTGGCCATCCTGCACTGAGTAATTCACATGTTCTACTCCAGCATGAAGCTCTGTAAGAGAAACACCAACTTAGTGCAACATGTCTACAAACTTGAAAAAAGATATTTAATCCTCAATTACACTTTTATATCATACAGACATACGGCCTGTCTCAAAAATAATAGCGCAAAAGTGTGACAAAGGGGTCAAAATTTCAATTATTTTATATCGGTCAAAGATTAGTAAAAAGAATTATTCTGGTCATATTATTCACAACAGATCAAAATATCATTTTCTAGTCGCAGAAAATGTGTACATTTAATTAAAAAAGATAAAACTGCAGGCTCATAGCTTGATTTCAACCAATGTACATTTCATAAAAGAAGCATGGCACCATTGATCATGCATCAGCAACAATTAGCAAAGGAAAGCAGCTGAAACTTTCAGTGTAGATAACAACCACCAATTACCATAAGAACCCTGATTGGAACCATAATGTTTGACTTAAGTATACAGGGAGGCGCAATGCTTGGTTAAGTTTCATGCATACCACCACCAAGTACATTCATAGCTTTCTATTGACCATTCAATTAATCAAATGAACAAGCAAGAAATGTCTATGCATATGGAATCATTATCTGTAGCCTTTGAAATGATTAAATAGTGAAAAATGGAAGAATTATCCTTTTACCGAATGTGTGAGAAAACAGATAACACAAGATGCTTTTTACCCCTCAGCCAGTTATAGCTGGAGGGGTATTGTCTTTGGCTTGGAGCCCTGGCTGAGGGGGTACAACGTGCTATAGAATGGCTAATTTCATCACTACATTTATTTCATCTGGAATAATACATAGATGAAATTTTCATGGGGCAGTGGTGGCACGGTAGTTTTACTGGTATTATTAGAACCAGGAGTCGACCAATAAGGATATTTTAATTTAAGACCGTGTTGCCTTTAACTGATACCAATTATTACTAATCAAGGACACCAATATCTGTAAAATAGCCTTGAATAGCAAATTACTGATTGAATTACTGATGTTTTTTAATTACAAATATGTATTGATTGAATAAACAGTTAAATAAACTTTCATATTCAACACAAGTAATATAAGAATAATTGTTAATCAACATACGAAAATTGCAAATTGTACCATTTTTCTTTCACAGAGCAAACAAGGCGAAACGTTCACATACTTATTCCAGGTCTTGTGAGGTTTAAAGTGGCCACTGGGGAAACTCCTGCTGAATTATTCGCAGTAATTTTGATTGAAGCCTTTTCTCCTTTTAAGGTGAAGCTGTGCTCTTTGGAATTGACAACATGGCTCTCAGAATGTCCATCTTCAATTATTGTCAAATCATACCACAATATTTTTCCATTGGACTTCTCAGGATCCTGGGACAGAGAATTGGGTGAAAAATTCCCATGAACATCCACAATGCAGTGTAGTTGGTCCTACAAACTAATCGTACTTCATATATGCTACACAACAGAGTTGGTGTTAGATAAAATTAGGTCCACACTATTTGATTTCCCTTCTTTTACGCTTTTTGTAATCAAACGCTCACGTGTATTAATGAGAAAAATTCTGCACCTGCATTGTATCCAGCCATGCCTGTACAGGTGAACACTTTCTAACTAGCTTATCTTGTGTACTACACATTACGGTTTCTTTGAGCTGACCAATCCTGCGTTGTTAATTGTAAGGTTGGGTGAGCTGAACAATTATTCATGATACAATTTTTAATTTCAGTTTATAATAATACTTGTTGGTAACTTATAATAATCTGTTATAAATATTTATCAGGAAAAAAGGTTTAATTTGACCTCATGATTCTGAATATAAACTCCTGACTTTTATCAAGTTCCTCATCCTCACAGTAGTTCCTACATACAAACTTTGCTTAGTGAGCAAGACTTTAACTCGGTGACCCATTTTAGTAAATAAATATAAAGACTGTGAAATTTCTGTGAGCAATAAAAAATTAACGAATATAACATACTTCAGTACATACCACACAGGAACTGACTGGTTCACTATCTTGGAATAATAAGCACTTACTAAATGAGGCGATTTTGATACAGAAAATGATTCAATGTTTGAAAAGCCGACTGGAAAAACAGATTGAAAACAATTCTATAATTTTTTTTACGATTCATTCTAAATATTTTCACCTTATTTAAATGATCCAATGTAAATGATGGATAAGACAGAACATAGAACAATACCAATAATTATTTGAAGCCTTTCCACCAATCAGAAACAAGAAAATATTTTTGTAAGAATAATAACAGACATCACCCACCCAGAAACTCGGAATAACTCACTACCTGTTATCTTCAATGACTGTAAATTCCTAGAAATTCATCAAATGTTCATCACACGAGCGAAGATGCCTATCTATTATTGTCAATGTTACCATGATAACATGGTGCGAGAGAGTACGGTCAGTGTACTCAGCTTGGTAATAGTGCTTTTTCCCTAGAATATTTAACTGATTATTAAAAGAAAATAAATGATCTGGGTAGATTTGTCCATTCTATTTTTTGGCTTTATTTTCATTTTTTGTACCCATATAAAAAGAATCCAGTCTTGTGGTTGTCACTGATAAATAACATGCCTAGCAGTACAAACTAATGTCAGTCTGTGAGAGTAGAGTATACATCACTGCGATCTGAACTCACACGAAGTAATCAATTTTTGTGCCAGTAGGTAATGCTGACTCTTGCCGGCAGCCACATCAAGTATATTAAAGACCTTTGGGAAATGTTGCTCATTGTCTCACTACACAGTTTCTTTTGTTGTGTCATGTGTTAATGAAGCAGCCGAACATTACAACTGTTAAATAAGTGGACGTTTACACACCACTTAAAGCATGCATCATTAGCAAAAGATATGAGAGGCTGTATATGAGTCAGGGAATAAGCATGCTTGTATGTTCATGCACCCTGTCATATCCTCTATTCTCTTTGCTGGTGGTTTGCATTAAATGCATTTAATTTTCTTATAGTTATTACTATTATTGTATTGTCTACAAGCAGTACATATCATTGTTGTTTAATCACCCAGGCCTTCAACAGAGACATATGAATTTAGGTATCTCACTTTCCAAATCAGCTTCACAACAGTGTTGTCAGAGTCCTCTTCATAGACTCTCCAGAGATCAGTTCTGCTTCCAGGAGCTAATTAAAAAGAGCAATGTTAGAAAAAATAGCATGCAAAAACACAACGTTCAATAAACGTTGTTTAGTCTATGTGGTTAAAGCAAAAGTAGCTCAGATATAATGACACTCAAAGTAAAAAACAAAAATTATACTAAAGCAGGGAAATATATTCAACAGTGACTCACGGGCTTCAGGCGTACGAGCTGTTGCATTTGGACTCCAGTCACTCCAGTAGCCCAAGCCTTTCTGTTGAATGCAGCGCATCTGCACCACATGATCCGTGTAAGGCTGTAGATACTGCAGTCTGAAGGACTCCGTGTAACCTTTGGGTAAACCCTCAGATAGCTGAAAGCACATGGTCAAAATAGACATTATTTTCAGTGTACAAATTTTAGATTTGAACTGAACAAAAATAGATTCTTCGTAATATATATATAGGTCTAAATTAGATATGGTATGTGGCCATGAAACTGTAATGAGAACACTCAGATTACTGACTTCTAGAACAATTAATCACTGCAATTATTAATTCTATTGAGGTAGATTATTACCTCTGACAAAAATGGTTTTTGTCTGCGTTTCTTTGTTTGTTAGCAAGATCATGCAAAAATTTATAAAGAGTTCTTGATGATTTATTTATTTGGTATTTATTTATATATTTATTTTAATGGTCATCCAGATCGCAATTCATTTTGTTAAAAGAACTATTTATCATTTGCTGGACAAGGGAAATTTCAACAATTTTACACTCAGCTCTATAAGTAAAGACTACTATGCTTCCACAAAAATTACAGTACAACATCTACATAACATCCAATTAGCATTCTGGATCTGATGATCTGGAATGTTAAATATATATATAAGGTTTGTGGAGAATAATATTTAGCAGAAATGAAATTAAGGAGAGAAATGATCTGCACTGGTGGAAGTCTGCATTCTCTTAATGGTTCTAGTCCTGAGTGAAGACCATGTTTTTATGCAGTGCCACAGCATGGGAGGTTTACAGTGTTAAAAAAGGGAGGCATAAATCATAGTATCTGCGATTCATTGTATGGCTCCAAGGTAAACAAAAAGCAAATAATCATTAAGCAGCATGAGCTTTCAGCAATGTGTTAAAACGTGTAAACCATCTCCCCAGCCATATAATCAGAGTGCTGTCCTTTTGACCCAAAACAAACCAGTTTTACATACTGAAAGATCATCTGGGAAATTCCCCTTCACATTAACTAGAAGTAGTAACAGTAACTTTACTGATATTTAAAATTTTTATAAAAGGGCAACAGTGATCAAAATAAAGCTGGTTAAAAAAAATCAGATACTAAAGCTTTAACAGGTCAAGTAGAGCCTGTTTTGGAGCCAAGGGCATCTTTTAAATTTAAATTTAATTTTTTAAATAAAACCGAAAGATCAGCTGAATTCAGACGAGACGGATCTCCTTTCTGTTTCTTTACCTCTTGCCAAACATTGCACCCTGCTTGGCAGTATCTGATTTGATATTCAAGCTTGAAGACTGTATAATGAATTGGATGTGTCCAGTTCACCATTAAAGAAGTGGGGAAACCATCCTCTGGAATAATCCTTATGTTTGCAGGTGGATTTGGTTTTACTTAAAAAGGAAACAGGCATTTCATTAAAAAACAGTATAATATATCTTTCTTTACTTTTATTTTACTTTTATTTTATAACTTACCAAAATATTCAGAATCTTCAAGAATTTCATCTGATTTCACAGTCCCCAGCCTGTTCTTTGCTTCTACCGTAATTGATAAGCTCATATGATTGGGGAAGGTCCCTAAATCCAAGGTGAGGTTCTGTGTCAAGTACTCATTACTGCTTACACTTAGCACATTATAAAGATAGCTATAAAAAAGAAGAAGCAAATATTAGTGTAAAACAGAACAAAAACAATAAAACAAAATCCATTTGAGGTTCCATTCATGCATCCAGACAGACCTTGCATTAAGTGTATAGATGGTGCTAATAATAGGGTTTCTCTTCCCTGGATCCCATGAACATGACAGTTTAGGAGAAATACTGTCACCAGATTGAAAAGCAATACATTTCAGATCCTTTGGCTTTAATGGAGGATCTGAAAAGCAGGAACATCATAACATTGTTAAAGAACAGTGCATTTTAATGTGAACATATTATAATAAAATAATTAAATCATAACAATCCCGATTTATTACAACAATCTCATTCTTTTTATTCATTTATAATACAGCAATTCTAATCCACACCAATGCAGCCTTTTCAAACCAAACAATTAAATAACAACACGATTTTACACACGTATCTGGGATGACACACACAGATGTTTTAATTTATGTTTAATTGGCTTCACCTGGGCAGGTACCTGCTGATGCTGATTTTTTCCAATATCAGCCTGATTAACAGATTGGCCACTAATACTGACCTTCACAACATAGATTTGAGAATTCCGTTGGATTAAAAATCTTTATGTGAACTCAGTAGCAATAGATGCTTATAGGAATGCAAAGTCAGTTCCAAAACGTATATATTATATTTAATAACCATTAAATGAATACCCAGAAAAAAAATTTCCCACATGGTTAAAACACTGATAAAAAGACCCATTTATGAAAAAATATAGAAACAAATCAAAAAGAAATACCTACATCCTTTCTCAAAGTAGATGCCATACATGCATGGCTCTTCATAAGAATAATCCTGTTTGGTAGCTTTACACTTCAACGGGTTGTTCATGTCACTGCTGATATTCACAGTAACAGCAACAGAAGATTTATTTAGCTTCTCATAGGACTCCCTTGGAAGAGTAACATTTCCGAAGTACCATGTAACATCATCGGCACTGTATATTGAATCTTCCCGGAGATGACAGACAGCTTTAAATTCCTTCCCCAGTTCAACTGGAATAAATTCTCTGGAGTCTGGGTATATTTGTGCACAACTATTAAAGAAACCTGGGGTAGAGAGAGAAAGAAGACTTATTCTTTATAGCATGAATTTCAGTCATCCTTTATATCATGCAAATTTGAACACAAAGAGAGATAAATAGATACAAATGACGATTTAGCACTCGCTGCTTACCATGTGCACAGCCAAAGGGCAGAAAAAAGACAAACCCGAACAAACGTAGTGACAAGATCCTCATGATGTCAGCTGTCAGCATCTGAAAAAGCAAGCTGTAATTAACTACACTGCAGGAAAGGAAGCTACCACTTTGTGGTAAGAGGTATTTGCAAAAAAAGTTCAACAAGACAAATCCCTGACTCATTTCTCCAGTTCAATGTGTATAAAGTGGCCTACTAACTGTAATGAAGACAAAAGACACATGAAGGATAAATACGACAAGAAAAGAAGGCACACAATGCTCTTACTGATTTACATGCAAAGCCAACATAGTTTCAACCACTGTTACTTTATTTAGACACTCAGTTCCTCATGATTGAACCTGCTTCCTTTGAATTGTTTCTTAGCAGAATTCTCAAAACTCAGACACTAATTCAACATTTTCTACCAAAACTAAGATAAAACATAAATAAATAAACAAATAAACTACATGAGTCTTTATAATAGCATGACTAGCATATGCCATATCTCAAACACCCAGTTATGAAAGGCCACATACCAATAAAGTATAAACATTTCACAGACCGACATAACAGAATAACAGGTTTAAGTGAACATGCATTTGATGCCTAAATTCTTAAAATATATATACATATTATTGTGTCAGAGAAAAATATATTTATAAAATATATTTATATAAAATATATTTTATATATATTATATAAAATATAAATATAAACTTTAAGACCATAAAAGGTAGCAAATAAACAATTACACAATTGTCAAATAAAACAATTGCTGCACAATGCACACTGTGATTAATACATACTATCCCATATGTCATGGACAGTAGTGGACAGTAGGTTATCTGGGTTGATTAATTAAAAAAAATAATAGTAATAAAGTTAGATTTCCATGGAAGACTTGTGTCTGCTACACATCTTATTTCCACTATCACTGAAAAAAATAAAACAGAAGGTGCTCAATAGCATTATACCCTAAATATTTGTTTAAAAATGTATTAAAATCTATTCAGATGTAGGAGGAGTTGGATTAATGATGGAATTATGAAAAAGTTCCTGTTTTGCTATGGAAAATTAAAAATATTATTTGAATAAAAAATAAAACATAAAATAGGAGGTGCACAACAGTATGATGTAAACCAGAAGCACTCAGAGAGTGCAAACTTCCACCAAGGAAGGACATTCTCTCTCCTGTTTAACCTTATTTTTCATTTGTTCCTTGACCCATTCTCCAACTTCACTGAAAATATCACAAAAATACATTCATAACTTTTTAAGTTGATAACAAACATACAGACAGACGCCAGCTAAAAATTACCTGCCTGGCGAAAGTAATAAGATTGTGTGAAACTGGTTGAAATAAGTTAACTGGATGAGAAGCAGATGAGAATTACTAGACAGACGATGACAACAAAAGCACAAAAATGGCACAGGCTGGTGGCTGTACTTACAATTAAGCAACAAAGAAAGTTTGTACATAATGTAGTATTTTTAAGCTTCAAATTTTCTTGTTCAACTGGCAGATAATTTAGCTAGTTTCAGGCATTAATTTCTAGAAGAAAGATAAATTGTTAACATAATTAAGGTTAAATTTACAAAACATTGTCAACAAACGCATTAAAAATCTTATATATTTGCTTATCGGAATCGTATATTAGGTAACAGCACATAAATGTAACTAAACTCCAAATATTTTTATGTGCTATGGTGTCCTAAACATAAAGTATTACATTCATTTAACATAAGTTGCGAGTAAGAGCTGAATGAGTTTGTGTAAATTTTTAAATACAAACATCACATTCATGATAGATTAATATTGGCGCCAAATTTTAATTATCCTCCCAGACAAAAACCGATACTGTTCAAACCATAATTTTATCACATTAACAAATAGAAAAACCAGCACGAGATCAGCTATCATCCACCATGATCCATAAATAAGTGGCATCAGCCATTAAATACCCATATCGTTCAGCCACTGATGGTTAGGGTTTCAAATTGTTCCCGTCTTTAAAACGATGTCAGAGCATAGTATGTTGCCTGATATCCTATACTGACCTTATACCGACATCTTCATAGCAACCAATCTGACCTCTTTTTCTAATTAATTTATTATAAAATATTTGTGTTTTGTAAGTCAACATCAAACTGAAATATTGCAGTGGATTGGAAAGAAAAATTTAATCAATATTTAAGCAAATAAACATTTCTGAGCAGAAATGGCTCTGTGATATTTTATATCAAACTGATGCACTCATAGTCCCTGCTAAAGCCCAGCACACATTTATTAAATTTACGTACTCATCATCCATAACTGCTTTAACGTGGTCAGGGTTATGATCGATCCAGAGCTTATCCCAGGAACCCTCACACAAGGCACGAATACACCAAGTACAAGTAACCAACACCCCTGCTAATATTTGGGAAACTGGAGGAAATGAGAGAACCCTAAAAATAACTCTTATGTACACCAGGAAACCATGCAACAGTCCAGTAACCCAAGCTCATAACAGGAAGCAAGGCAATTATCTGACCACTTATTGTTTTACTTATATTTTTAAATCACAGCCAAAGCCATACAAAGGACCATCGAAAAACTTTACAATGCTCAGAACACAGCAAAACCCATTAGTAGGAGCTTTCGACGTGTATCCTAGACGATTTCAATTTCTTTTTATTTGTACGCTAGTTTTATCAGCAGGCATCATGTCACACGGCAGCTTCTCAGAAGTCGCGTTCGATCTCTAATCTAGTCTCCCAGACAGAACGGAGACGAGAAAAGCCTCTGAGATCATACGTGAAAGAAATTTTGACAGGAACCAGACAAAAAGGAAGCAGTTCTGTCCTGGGACATAAGAGAAAGTAGGATTATAAATTAAATCAATATTCTCAGCTTCTACTTCTGTACTAAATGAGCAAACACTATGAAGTGTGTGGAAATTATTTTTATAAGAGATCGGATATTACACAGGAAGGACTTTATTACAGCAGAAAATGAGGTACAAGCCTACAGTCCGGTACAACCACATTCAGAAAATATTCATCCAGATCGAAGATCATTTTAAAATAATATTTTAAAATAAGACATATGAGACTAAATTTATGTTAATGTTTATTGACTGAACATTACATTCTGGCTGGGAAAAAACCAATGATATCATTTCAGGTAAGAGCATATCTGTCAAGCTCAAATAAAAATAATTATTTTAATGTTTATGAACTGAAGAAATAAAAACCTGGGTGGATATGCTGTAAGTGTGATGAGTGCTAGTTTTTTAGCACATGATATGTTATTAATGCTTTATTATACTGAGATGCTAACAGGCTCCAGTGATATAAACAGTATGTAGGTAACTGATACAGATTGTATGAACCCACTGGACAACAAATGACACTCATTTCTCACTTCTGCATTTAGCATTTAATTCTCGACTCTACATTTCTGGTTATGGTAAAATGTTTTAAAAGATAAAGACGAAGATTTCTATTCATTATAAAGAAGAAGGGCGCTTGAACTCCTATTTGTCGCTATCGAAGAAGATAAACTCTTTGTTTGGTCAAACTGACTGACTACAGCCAATTTCTCTGAAATACTTTTACGAAAAAGTGTTTTATCAGCTATTTTTTTAGCCACCATGAAGACTTTCTTTGCTAGGCTAAGTTTTGGGGAGCAAACAAAACCTAGCAAGATGAGCTAGCAACCAAACAGCAACTCATTCAGCTAGGCCATGCTAGCCAACACAGGCTAACTGTTAAATATCATCAGTTCAGACAATTATCTACACTTATCAACATGTTAAACACAAATTAGTAAACATTATATATACACACATAAGTAAATAAACAAATAAATAAACGGTGTATTACCTCATCAGCGTTTTATACCATCTTTGTAGCTTCAGTTTACTTTCTACCTCACTAGCAGTGGATTCAGAGCACGGTAGTTGAGATAAATTAATGAAAATAAATAAGAATAATAAACTAGTGTGAAAATAAACTTTCAGATGAACACACACTGCTCTACAGGAAAAATGTGGGCAAGGGCATGCTTCAAGAAACAAGAGCGTCCACGAGGACAAGCATTCCGATTGGCCAACACAGCTGTCAATCTGTAAACTGTAAGGCGTCATCTATTTTCTCTTACATTTCCAGTTAGTCTCCGCCCACTGAAAAAAAAATTGGAGGGGAGGGAGGCCGGAAAGTGCTATTGAGTGTGTGTGTGTGTGTGTGTGTGTGTGTGTGTGTGTGTGTGTGTGTGTGTGTGTGTGTGTGTGTGTGTGTG
>JAOUQZ010056301.1:2500-21478 GCA_028564935.1 Neosilurus hyrtlii
TTTTAAAATGCCATATAATAAACTTTTTATTAACCTCATTTGCTCGGTCTGTACAGAGAAATCTCAGCCCTTTGTCTTTTTATACAGACCTCACCTTCGGTTCTGTCTTTACTAAAGACCTCAGGCTGAGATTTTTTTGTTCATACCTTATGCTCGGGTAATAGGTCGTTTATATTCCAAAATTTCCAAAATCAAATGTATGCACACAATGTCTGATAAAGATTATCCGTGATGTCAGGATACATTCCTTCCTTGTACAGCATGGTTCAGTGTAAGGCGTGATAAATGCTTTGAGGTAGGAGGGTGCTAGTCTGTTTTTGGCTCGGTAGGCAAGCGTGAGTGTTCTGCATTTGATGCGGGCGGCTGCAGTAGGAAAGTGGAGGGAATGTAGTAATGGGGTGGAGTGGGAGAACTTGGAGAGGTTGAAAATGAGCCGTGCACCTGCACTGCATTCTGAATCACACGCAGAGGTTGAATGGTGGTCAGAGGCAGGTCTGACATCACTAATGTTTTACTGCACTGTCATTAATTCATTTTCTGAGCCTCTTTATTTGACTAGGCTCATGGGGAGGCTGGAGCCTATATTATCCGACTCTGGGCAAAGGCAAAGTACACCCTGAACAGCTTGCCAGCCCATTACGGCAAAACACATAACCGTTCATACATTCACACCTAGGGGCAATTTGGAGCAGACAATTAGCCGGGATGGTGGCTTAGTGGTTATTATGTTTGCCTCACAGAAAGAAGGTCCCAGGTTTGCATCCCAGGGTCAGGGTGTTTCTGAGTGGAGTTTGCAGGTTCTCCCCTTGCCTGCAGCTTGCCCTGCAATAACCTAGTGCGCCGTCCAGGGTGTATCCTGCCCTCACCCAGAGTTGGCTGAGATGAACCCTAATTAGGATTAAGCGGTAATTAGGATTGGGGTGGCACAGTGGTGTAGTGGTTAGAAAGTTCACCTCACAACAAGAAGGTCCTGGGTTCGAGTCCCGGGCTCAGGCACTTGAGCTCGGAGGTTTCTGTGTGGAGTTTGCGTGTCCCCCCTGTGCCTTTTAGGGTTTCCTCCAGGAACTCTGGTTTCCTATGACAGTCCAAAGACATGCACATTAGGCTAACTGGCTGTTCCAAATTGCCCCCAGGATGAATGGTTGTGTAGGTGTTGGCCCTGCAGTTGACTGGTAAGCTGTTTAGGGTGTACCCCGCCTTTGCCCAGTGTCGGCTGAGATCCATCTCCCTGCGACCTTAATAACAGGATTAAGCGGTTCAGCGAATGAGTGAGTGAGTGAGTGATTTTATATTTAGATAAAACCTGTCCAGTTCAGATGAGTCTGTGTGTGCTGTTCTTAAACTCCATTTTGTTCTGAGATGCTTTTCTGATCATCATGCTGGTAAAGAGTGGTTTATTTGTATTACCGTAGTCTTCCTGTCAGCTCTAAGCAGTCTGGCCATTCTCCTCTTGACCTTTCTCATCAATAAGGCATTTCCACCCGCAGGACTGCTGCTTACTGGATGTTTAAACTCTAGAGAGTGTTGTGCGCTTAATCTGCAGGAGAAGAGCAGTTTCTGGAATACTGAAATGTATGTACAGTCAGTTTGTGCTCTCTGAAAAATGCATTATTAGGACACATACTATTTTCTTTCTACAGTGTGACTTTGTGATGAAAACAATTTAAATAGAATAACTAAATAGACAATAATGGAAGAAGTCCCCCTCAGACAAATCTTTTTAGAGGCAGATTTTTGTATTTAATGACTCTGTAAGTCTGTATGAATATAAGAGTGGCCTGAGCTCTGGTAGGCCCATTCCCAAACTTTGATCTTCCTTTTCTGAACTTGTTCCTTATCTCATTTGAATATGTGCTTTGGGTCATTACCATGTTGGAAGGAGAAATGTCTCTTCATCTTCAGCTTTACGACAGCAGGTATTATGCTAAAGTTAAATTTTTGAAATGCAGGGATGGTCATTATCCTATCCGTCTTGACAGCTTCACTTTATTCATGGTGTTCTTTGGATCGTCTTTGTGCCTATCTTTTGAAATTATGGCCAAAAAGTGCATGAAAAAAGGTCGGGCAAAATTTGGACAAGCTTGAAGAAGTCAGCGATGACATGCAGCAATGACATTAGCAAAAGCAAAATGATAAATCATTCTGCTCACTGCACTGCCAACTTCAACAGTTTAGCTGTTTGAGATATATTTATATATATATATAAAATCCTGAGTCTATTTTTCGTAGAACAGTGCTCGACACATCGAAGTAGAGCTAAATATATTGTTTGTGGGAAAAATTATTATTTTTTCCACATACTATATATATTTATATATATATTTGACCTCTCTCTCTTGTAGGGGGTTGGAGAGAAATTATTTTAGATTCCTCCCTTATTTAATTTTACTAAGTAAAGCTGCTTTGTGACAATATCAATTGTAAAAATCACTATACAAATAAAACTGACTTGATTTGACTTGACAGTATCCAGTTGACCTAATCTGCATGTCTTTGGATTTCGGGAGGAAACTGGGGTACCCAGATGAAACCCACACGTATCATAAGGGGAACATATAAACTTCACACAGATAGTCCCTTGTTATTGAGATTCAAACCCAGAATCTTCCTGCTGTAAACCAGGGTTTTCTTTCATTTTTTCTTTCTTTTTAACAGAACTGTATAAACTCCATTATTATTTCACTGTACCCTGATCCACATTTTTTCTCCTAGTACCATCCTGGTGCAGTTTCCTAGGTACAGTATCAGTGCCACCTTTATATACAATTTTATACTGATACTCAGATGCCTTTAAATCCCTTTACCTACAGTTGTGCAGAGAATGTGCAGGTGATATACCAGACTTCAGACGTGATATTCACTTATTACTTGTATAAACTCACCAGCTTACCGACTCGTCTGGACATTTCAACAGATAAATGTCACGTCCACCAGGAAAGGTTGGACTTTTTATGCTGTTAGCATTGACGCATCCTTTCCCCAACAAACTCTATGGTTTGGGTGGTTAAATGTGAATGCTCGTTAGGAATGTTGCCATTTCTGTACTTAAGAAATGAAATGTAGTGATGAATTTTTGTATGCATATTAAATAATGAATGTAACTTGCTCTGAATTGGCAGCGTTTAAGATTATTAATTTCTCCACTTGTCCTTAAACATGTGATTTTGTTCTTAACTGGCTGTGACAGCTTAATACTTAATACAGAAGAGAAATGGGGGTTTTATGCTAATTATCTAATTATCGTTTTAACTCTGAACAAAAGCAGCCGACTTTGAGTTTTTTCCCTGTTCCATCTTTGCAGCATATGTGGTTTTAACCACCAAACAGTCCATATATTCAGGAGAGGGTGTTTACTTTGCTGATGTTTTTGGGTGGGCAACATGATTGTGTAGTGGTTAGCACACCCACCTCTCAGCAAAAAGGTCCAGGATTTACATCCCGGGCTCGGCAAGGACACATCTATGTGGATTTCCCATGTTCTTGTTTTTTTGTTTCTCCAGTTTCCTCCCACAATCCAAAGGCATTCACAATAAGCTAATTTGGTAAATCTGTTGGGCTTTCTTGTGGCCCACTAGTCTAGAGTCTAGTGGCTCATCAGGACCAGAGCTTATCCAGTTTCTTTAGCATGAAGTGACTAGGAATTGAATCTTCCTGGATGGGTGAGCAAAGGCACACTTGTAGTTAAGACTTTGGACAGGGGTATTAGCATGGTAGGGGTTTAAGGGGAATTTTTAACGGGAACCCACAACCTCTCGATTATGAGCCTTGCCCCCTAACCACCGGCCCCAATAGGCTAATTGTCTGCTCTGAATTGTCTCTGAAAGTGAATTGTTGTGTGTGTTTTGACCCTGCGATAGACTGGTGAGCTGTACCCTGCCTTCACTCAGATTCAGCTGAGATAAGCTCCAGCCTCCCTGCGACCCAAGTAAGAGTTAGCGGTTTGGAAAATTAATTGAATGAATGAATGATACTTGGTTTTTGTCTCAATTCATATAGTACTGTACAAAATATTGTATCAAAATAGCAAATAAAGTTATGTACAACAACCAGTGGGTTCTATATCCTGTAATAAGCATATTTCTTCTGGTGAATGAAGAATAAATCATAACAGCATTAATTATTGTTATTACTCTAAGTGTTCCTGCCACCACTTTAATTCTTTTTCACCTGTAATGCATCTTAAAGAATTTTATTTAACCACAGAAATGTGCCAGCGTTAACAACTTTTTATTTACAGTGTACATAAGACAGTGTTCTTTCTATCCATTTATATTTAATGTTGCATAATGTCTGTAAAACAAGTTTATTCCTGTTCTCACTTGCATTATAGGAGCTATAAATAGTCATCTCCTTAACAGCCAGCAGATCGAATTTCTCTTTTTGTTGAAGATATTAACCTGTTACTGAGAAATATCACTCCTGAAGACTTTCCCATGAAGAGACTGCTTTATCTTCGTCTTTCACAAAGCGCTGACCCTGGAACACATTGTATGCATTGCCTTGGATTCCATTGTGACAACTGAGACATATACAAGAGCGAGACTTGCAAAAAGCAATTCAAGACCAAGTCTGAACGAGGTCCAGATCATAATCGAGATCAAGGCTGAGGATTGTGGCAAAGTTTAAAATGTTTTCTTGAAGAAGGAATTATTTCTCGTCAAACCTTGTGCATGTGGAAAGGGGAAAAAAACTAAACATCAAGGCCAAATTTATCATCTTCATATCGCCTGTCTACATCTAAAACAAGTCCAAGTACAAATGCCATTAGGTCAAAAGAGAAAATGTCTCGGACTGTATATTAATCATTAGACATTTTTCTTTTTTTTAATACCAGCATATTTTTAATCCATCTTTTTCAACCCGCTTGTCAGAGTGAATAAATCTGAAAATGCCCTTTTCATTTTATAGTGTGGAAGGAAATGCATCATTTTTTTTAAATGTTATATACAGTACACTGATCAGCCGTAACATTAACACCACCTGACAGGTGCGTAGCCGGGCAGAGCCATACACATCAAGCTACAATGCATGGTGTGTTCTGATTCCTTTCTATCAGATCCAGCATTAACAGTTTCAGCAGTTTTTGCTACAGTAGCTCTTCTGTGGGGTCAGACCAGACAAACCAGCCTTTACTCCCCACATGTATCAATGGGCCTTGGGCACCCATTACAAGCAGTGGTCTCCAACTATGTTCCTGGAGATCTACCTTCCTGCTGGTTTTATCTCCAACCAAAATCTAACACACCTCTTTGTCCTGTTCAAGAGCATGTTCAAGGCAATAATCAGGTACTCAGGTGCACATGATTAAGGTTGGAGATCAACCTGCAGGAAGGTAGATCTCCAGGAACAGGGTTGAAGACCACTGCATTACACTCTTCCTGTTCACTCGTTGTCCTTAATGGGCCTACCTTTGGTAGGTACTTTCCACTGCATACTAGGAACATCATACATGACCTGCCATTTTGGAGATGAATACACCCAGTCATTCAACCATTACAATGTGGACCTTGCAGTCAAATTCAAAGTCAGAGAGCCACTGTGACAAAATAATATCTGTTAATTAATCCAGTGTGATTAATCCCAGCTCGAGACCTTTAAGTGCAGACCAAGTAATAGCAACGTTTGTGCAAAAAGACCAAGGGCTGAGATATTTTGTGCAGAGTTAGTAAATAAGGTTAGTAAGCAGTTTATTATAAGGCATTTTAAAATGGTGGCCTTATTTATGTGGGATATCAATGGTGTTTTTATTTATGTGAGATACTTGTAGAAACAAGAAAGCATATAACATTTTACCGGCTTACATCCATCCATGTCAGATTGTAAAGGAAACAGGTCTACGAGTGGAAACCCAGTCAACTCTCTCACCAGCAACACTCACTAGCTCATATGAGAAACCCCGAGGCATTCCCAAGCCAGATACCAGAGAATTCTCGGTCTATCCTAGGGCATCCTCCCAGCTGGACATGCCCGGAACACTTCTAAAGGGAGGTGACCAGGAGGCACCCTGACAGATGCCCGAACCACCTCAACTGACTCCTTTGATGTGGAGGAACAGCAGTTTTACTCTGAGGTTTCCCAGATGTCTGAACTCCTCACCCTATACTGGCTTACAATGTAAGCAAATCAAGCAAAAGACAAAGAACCAACAAGAACATGAAATATACTGAAAAACAGAGAATTAGAACATTTATTCAGTTTTTTTAATTCCTAATTAGGGTCGCAGGGAGGCTGGCGCCCATCTCAGCTGACTCTGGGCGAGGGCGGAGTACATCCTGGACAGCTCACAGGGAAGAAACACGCTGACAGCAATGCAGCCTACTCTTTACGAATGACAGCAATGGTTCTTTTACATGCCTCTCACCACAGATAGTGAGAGACATGGCTGGTCTTTGATAACCCAGTTAGCTGCACTGGGGGGACAGCAGTGACAACCTGGTGACAGTGGGGCTTGAACCCACAACCTTGGGCTCACTAATCTGGCACCATACCACCAGGCCATGACTGCCCGAAAACTAGAACATAACCAAAAAAATGCTGTTTCCATGACAGCCACTGAGAAGCATAACATCACGCATGTTGGAAATGTAAGAAGAGATCTTAAATCTACATTCTCACTGTGCTTGCGAATGCCACCCACTCTGGAAAACGAAATTCACCTGTGAATTAGAAGTGGCGCTGTGGCAATACCAAACCCCTAACAGAGTTAACTGAAGACTTCTTGTTTAGAGGTGTGCAAGTAACGGCGCCTGAGGTGAATTGAATAAGGCAGCCATTTTAAAATGGCATATAATAAACTACTCATTAACCTGGGTTTGTAAGTGACAGGTAGCTTTTGGCTTGTTTCCATTCATGTAATGTAAGTCCATTGGGCTTTTTACACCTGAGCCTACTGGCTAGTCACAGCTTGAGCTTATCATGGTTTCTCTAGCATAAAGCAACTAGGAGTTCAATTCCTATTGTATGGGATGCCAACTGAATCTATCACAGCTTACATTCCCAGTATTTTTACTGGTACCCATTTATACTGCTAGGCTGACAGTGGTACACTTGTGGTTAAGACCTTGCACAGGGGTCTTAGCACAGTGGGAATCTAACAAGGCCAGGACCTCTTGACCATAAACCCAGCACCCTTCTCACTACTTGACCCTAGTTCTGTTCATGTGAAACAGGTATAGCTAACTAATGGTTAACATGCAGGGGGGTATGCACTGGTCCATATGTGATTTATTGTCCATGCATCGACCAATCACATTACGTGTACTGTCTTTGCTGTATAATAGTCACAGTCACCCTCGGTGCTCAGAATGTCTTTAAAGTTATGGCTGATGTATGTATGACTGTCTGCTGATCTTTACAACTTCAAGATGTAGGAATGTATTGTGAAGTGGATGTCTGTGGGATGTTGTACTTGACTGAAAATAGTATGCAAGCAACAGTGTGACATGTGAGAAATAAAAATGAGTCAAATTCTGCAGTATAACAGTCATAGGTCAGATTCAGTGTGCATGACCGTGTAATGTTTTCTGTCATCTTGATGTTTTTATTGTGGGTGGAAGATGCTTAGGAGGTGGGGGAAAGAAAATGGTAGTTTGACAAAACATAAATGCAACACTTCAAAAATCAGGCTTGTTAGTATCGACTAGCACACCATCAAACACGCACACCACACCCCCAACCCCTTTGCTCTCTCTCTCTCTCTCTCTCTCTCTCTCTCTCTCTCTCTCTCTATTACTGTGCTGGTGATGTCAGTGGTTAAAGGTGGTGCACATGCTTGGTATTTTGCAGTTATCTCTGCAGTCACCGTTAAGACAAATGGTAATGCAGTATGTGTAAGGATTCAGTAGAACAAGTACAACGGATCACTGGAAACATCACATTTGACATTTAGAGGTCTTAAACACAACAGCACATCTTCACCAACAGTCCGGCTCAACACAACAAACATAAAAAAAGATTTTTCCCCCTTCTTTTCCTCCCACTCTGCTATTCACTAACTACAAAGGAGCAGTAAATAACACCAGTCAAATTGCTCACTGACAATTGCAATCCTAGTGTTGTTGTTTTTTTTTCTCAGGTAACAGAAGTGTGAAAGAAAGCAAGGCAGTGATAATAACACTGTAGGTGTCTGTCTGTGTGCAGAAGATGAATGAAAGATTAAGGTTGACCCTGATTCAGACCCTCGTTAACTATTGAAATGACAAATCAGCTTCTTAGGAAAAGCTGCCGTTCCAATGCACTCAGGGGTGTGATGCCATGATGGTCGTCAGCATTGAGCAAGAGCGAGAATGATTTTTTTCTCTCACCTTGAAAACCTTTCAGCTACCGAGTGTGTGTCTTCCTAAACCTCACCAATCAAACTCATTCAAGACATAAATAGTCAGAGGATATTTTCTAAAAATGCTTTACTGATGCAGGTGGATAATGATCACCTCCTCACTCACTCACTAATCCTATTAGGGTGACTGGAGAATATCTCAGCCTACACTGGGAGAAGGCGGGGTACACTCTGAACAGCATGCCAGATCATTGCAGGACCAATATACACACAACCATTCCCACTCACGCTCACACCTAGCAACAATTTGGAACAGCCCGTTTGCCTAATGTGCATGTTTTTGGATTGTGGGAGAAAACCAGAGTACCCGGAGGAAATCATGCTAGCAAGGAAAGAACATGCAAACTCTACACAGAAACCCCCTTGCCAGACTCAAGCCCAGGACCTTCTTGCTGTGAGGTGGATGTGCTAACCACTATGCAAAAATGCTGCCACTGATGATGCAGTATGTATAAAACATCAGCTTTCACACTTAAAGTCATTACTTCACTTAAAGTGCAGTGAAGTGTCAGCCGCCTACTAATATGCTGAATGAGTGATCAGAGACGACAGGATTGGTGCTAATCAATATTTCTTCTTTATAACAAAACTGCTACCGCCTGAGCTACCTGATCTGGGCAAAGCATGGGCCGTGCCAAAGAGTTCATCCAGGCCAAAGGTGTGCATTCAGATAAGTAAATTTATAGATAGTTCAGAAGAGCACAGTTCTGATGGAGGTATCATTATGCTCTTCATAAAAAGTTCACCCGACAGTAGGCTGGCATGGTAACATAATGGTAGCCCATCTGCCTCCCAGAAAGAAGATCGGCGTTCTGGGCTCAGCGATGGCTTATCTGAAGAGTATTAGAATGTCCTGGGTACCCCAGTTTCCTCCCGTAGTCCAAAGATATGCACAATGGGCTAATTGCCCCTAGGTGTATATATATGTGTGTGTGTGGGTGTGTGTGTGTGTGTGTGTGTGTGTGTGTGGTTGTGTGTGACTGGCAAGCTGTTCAGGGTTTACCCAGCTTTCATCAAGTTGTTCAACAAATAAATGAATGAATGTCTCCACTAAGGGTTTAGAAAAAAATGTTGCTAACCACCAGACCTATTAGTTTTACAAATAATTGAAAACAATTTGCTATTTACCATTTTCAAAGAAAAAGTAAAATCTGTTTCAGGACGTCACTGTTTTTATTTAAGCTACTATTAAAAGTTAAACATGGGCTACAAATAATATTCTATCTTCAGTGCTTTTAAGATTGTACTGTTAACACAAAACATAAAAAATACAATAAATGTACCAAATGATAAATCTGTGGATTACTGTGCACTATTTAAAGATGGACTCATTTTTAATGTGCACTCATGTGGACAAGCTTTTGGCTCAAAGAAAATCCTCTAGTCTGAAACTGAGCATGCAGCCAAATAGAGAAGCTAGAGCCTTTTTTCTTACGTTTTACTTCAGCATCAGAAGCATCCTAAGATGAGTCTCCATCATCACGTATTGTGCAGCACCCAGCGCTAGTCACATCCAAATTCACTCTGTTAGAGTGCAAGGATTATAATATTATAATCTCTGCCCAGAACAGACTTTTGGCGAAGGTATTGTAATCACTGGCGTTTGTTTGTCAGCTTGTTTGAGACAAAATCCCGACTAAATTTCTGCATGGGTTTTCACCAGCTTGAAAGGGACACTACACTACCCAAGTCTCAGAGATGATTTTGGACTAATATCCATAGATGATGATAGGTCAAAGGTCACAAAGTTCTGGCGATAGACTGCTTGTAATTTCAAAATGAGTGCTGATAGACATGCCGTTGCTACTCACTCACTCCCTCATTTGCTGAACCATTTAATCCTGTTAGGTGGGGTACACCCTGAACAGCCCACCAGACTGATTCAGGGCCAACACACACAGCCATTCGCACTCACATTCACAACTTTGGAACAGCCAATTAGCCTAATGTGTGTGCCTTTGGACTGTGGAAGGAAGCCGGACTATCTGGAGGAAACTCAAGTAAGCACCGGTAAAGCATGCAAACTCCACACAGAAATGTCCAAACAGAACCCGGAACTCAAAACCCAGGACCTTCTTTATGTGACGTAGCTAACCACTACGCTGCCGTGCTGCCCTACATGCCATTTCTATGGAACCATATATGGACTTTCAACTGAG
Source organism: Neosilurus hyrtlii (assembly GCA_028564935.1). Taxonomy (NCBI): domain Eukaryota; kingdom Metazoa; phylum Chordata; class Actinopteri; order Siluriformes; family Plotosidae; genus Neosilurus; species Neosilurus hyrtlii. Next base: position 12,995 of record JAOUQZ010056301.1, read on the forward strand.
ACAATTACCTTTGACCTCGAATGTGTGCCTATTTCTTCATATCTAGTGCTGATAGGCATGGCAATACAATAGCATGTTATTACAAAACCATATATGGACTTTCAACTAAGACAGTTACCTTTGACCTTGGGTGATCTTCAAAGGTCAAACCCCAAAAATCTCGTAACTCCTTCCAGTTTATCACATATTTTTACAAAATGTCCTCATACAATGGAACATACCATTAAAAGGACACATGGGTACTTACACTAGTACTCATGTAGGACGTACTTGTTACATTATCAATGCTGCATGTACATTGCACTCTGAGTGTATCTATGGTATTAGGTAAAAAAATAGCTTCAAGAGGAATTTCTTCCAGAGTGAACAAACTTTAAAATAAAATACATTTAAAAAAAACTTCCCACGCATCTCTCCACTTCATACAAAGTGATATAAATGGATTAAAGTGTTAATGGACCATTAAACTTATTTTCCCATCGTATTCTTTTGAAGTAGACTACAGAATTGCTTGCATATAGCAGGAGTTCTTATCCGCCTCCCTGCACCTCCTTACCATCTGCTTGCTATCACTGTTTATTTATTTCACTGTACCGACTACTCAAGCTCCCTACTGCACCTACGAGAGAATGCATTAATGGACTAATTTATAACTTCGCAGTTATAGCTACTCTTATGGTGATGACTCTTGTTTAACACTATATCACTGCTAGATAACTGATTGGGCCAGTAGGGTCAGGCATCTACTTACTTTTGAACATCAAATATGTTTAAAAAAAATCTGATTCATTGGTAGACACCTACATAATCTATCAAAAAATAAAATATTATTATTAACTCACTGATTTGCTAAACCGGTTTATCCTTTATAATGGCCGTGGGAAAGCTGGAGGTTAAGTCACACCTAGGGGTCAATCTTGGAATGCCATTTAACCAAGTCCTTGCACAACTGACATGCACAACACAGTAACATGACTGTCTACTTATTTAACTCATTCTCACTCATTTGCCAAACTGCTTAATCCTCTATTAGGGTGATGAGGAGGCTGGACCCTATCTCAGCTGACACTGGAAGAAGGTGGCTTACACCCTGAACAGCAGGGCAACACACACATTCACACTCTCACCTAGGGACAATTTGGAACAGCCGATTAGCCTTAATGTGCTTGTCTTTGGACTATGGAAGGAAACCTGTGTACCTGGAGGAAACCCACGTAAGCACAGGGAGAACATGCAAACTCCACACAGAAACCTTCGAGCTCAGGAATCAAACTCAGGACCTTCCTGCAGTGGGTAGGACATGCTAAACACTACACCACTGTGCCACCCATGCCGTACATTCTGTTATATAAAAAATGTATTGCTGTGTTATTTGCTGTTTGTAATTTATTTATTTAGTCAGTTTTTGGATGATGCTATTTGTACACAAACACAGCTTTTAACACAGTTTTGAGCACCCCGAGATGGTTTTATTAAACTGCCGGCAGTACATTCTTTTTATCACAGCACTTCCAGTTAGCCAGCGCACCTTCTCACACCAGGAGAGTTGAAAAGATTTTTTTTCCTGACTTTTAATCCAAATCAATCCTGGGCGTTCATCTGCCCTGCTGTTTGATTCCGAGTCTCTCGTACTGTTTGCCATCAGGCACAGTTACCTAGCGAACTTCACTAAACAAACAAGAATTGCTAATAAATAAATAACTAAAACAAGGAGCAAATTACAGAACACAATGTGGCCCATCACAGCAAAGTGGGTATTAAGTCAGAACTTATTCATTTTGATTTATTGGTACTATTTTGTAGCTGATATCCTAAGCTTAAGAGCGTTACAAAATGTCCTTACATATTATGCTAGTTTTGGACTAACTAACCGAAACCTGCCAGGAATTTTCAGCCTTTTAAGAAACTTTGGAGAAAATCACATTTTAAGTTCAACAAAGTATTTAATAATTCCCGACTTAATACCCACTTTCCTGTGATGGTCACATTTAAGTTTATATTTACAATAGCAAATATACAAATGAAAAAAGTAAGCTATATTGCTAACAAAAAACAGACTACATGCAACTTTGATGTTGCTGTCAATCAAAAAAAGGTCCCACCTCTTTGACAGTTCCTGCAATCATCATGACCTGCCCACTCCTCAATAAAGGACTAAGCTCGACTTCTGTGGCGGGACATTTTTTAAACATTCATACAATAAATGTCTTGCTTTGATGTGCTGAAAGCAGAGCATATCATGAATGCCAGAAGACCCCAGAGAAGCTCTGCATCACTGGATTCTAATGGATCGCTTTGCCATGGGAATATATAGGAATGAAACTCAGTAGATGATATGCAAGAAATTATCTCTGATTCTGAATGAACTAACCATGAAGTTGAGCATATTGTAGCACTTTCTTTGTAATATTGATGTAAATACAACTGTACATACTCAACAAAATCTTTAGTGATATTTTAGATGAAGCAGAGCTTCCTTTGTCCTCCCTGAGCAGCCGCCACTGATTTCTGTAGCACCACTGAGCCCTAAGCAAATTTCCCTAAGGGGACGATAAAGTATACTCTAGCGCATCGTATTGTAAGGTCATGTGACATAGTGTTGTAAGTCAACGTAACCTTAAACCAACAAATGTTAATAAAGCACTAAAAATGACAGATTTTATTTTCAGAACAAAGGAGTGGTGACATATCACATATGTTTGTTGGGGAGGGAGAGGGTGGTCGGATTGGGTTGTCAGTCCATAAGCTAGCTCCTGTACATATGCAAAATTAATCACTAAAATTAAGTAAATGTGTAATTCATTCAAAATGTTTTCACGTTTCTTACTGGCGGACTGAATTATTGCATCATTGCCATGGGAGAACTTAATTATTGCATCATTGCCATGGGATAAGTTGAATGATCACTGCATGACTGGCAAGACTTCCACTTATTTAACTCATTCTCACTTATTTGCCGAACCGCTAATTCATCTATTAGGGCCAAGGATAGGTTGAACCTATCTCAACCGACACTGGGCCAATGTGAGTACACCGTAAACAGCTCACTAGTCCATTGCAGGTCAACACACACAACCACTCACACTCTCACTTAGGGACAATTCGGAACAGCCAGTTAGACTAATGTGCATGTCTTTGGACTGTGGGAGTAAACTGGAGAGGAAGCCCACGCAGGCATGGGGAGAACATGCAAACTCCACACAGAGACACCCGAGCCCAGGACTCGAAACCAGAACCTTCTCACTGTGAAGCACCGTGCTGCCCGTACTTATTTTAAATACAATTATTTACAACAACTATAGTATTCGGCTTCCGAATGATAGTGAATTATTTGGTCTTGCAGGGTGTTATCCACTGAAGTCAAACAACCCATCAACTATATAATTTTCTATATCATCCTTCGCCTTATTCAATAACTGCTTGGTGACTATTAAGCAATCTGCTCAAACTGCTTATGTTTATCTACTTGAAGGATAAAATCCCAGTACAACTTTTATATTTCATCATTTCACGTTTGACAAAAAAGCTATTTCATACTACAGTCCTCATTTTCTACAACCTCGCTATAACACACACACACCTTTTTTTTATACCCTCTCGGCTACCCACCACCTACCAACTTGGATCCTTAATAAACTTACATAAACCTGAATTCTGAATACACAGCTTTCTAGGTTACAGACTAAAGCCACAACCTAATGTCTTATTTAAAACCCTGCATTATATTAACAAAAATAGGACGCAGCATTTATAAGACATAACCTTCTAACTCACACGAGTATTGCATCGCATCTCCACAGTTTAAATAAAGTTTACAAGTACACGTGTAACACGGCCCATTTCCCAGAAGCATCGTATTCCCTCAGCCATCACAAATGTGTCTTTTCAACCATGAATAATGCAGTTAATACACACACACACACACACACACACACACACACACACACACACACACACACACACACACACACACACACACACAATAACTCACTGTAGATACAGACAGGGGTGCTGGTTTTCGTCAGCCTCTCGGCATATTTAACTAATCTCCCCGGTGACCTTCTCCTTACTTACACATGCGCACATAAAACAGAAAAATTAATGGACGCAAAGGGGACAACTATAAATGCACATAAAAAATACAACCATGAAAAATACATGCTGTTAAATTATGCGCATATTCATTAGAACACAAACGAATGAACCATGGAAATGCTGAGCCCGCGCCGTGTTTTCCCTGCTCTATTTGGAAATCAACATTATTCAGGTGGACTGGGAGAAGAAAGGGTGGCACGGTGGCATAGGGTTTAGCATGTCCACCTTACAGCAAGAAGGCCGAGTGCAAGACTTGAAGGTTCGAGTCCTGCGCTATGGCATTTCTGTGTGGAGCTAGTGTGGGTTTCCTTCGGGCACTCCGGTTTCCTCCCACAGTTAAAAGACATGCATAGTAGGCTAATTTGCTGTTTTAAATTGCTCCTAGCTGTGAGTGTGAGTGTGAATGGTAGTGTGTGTATGTTGGCCCTGTGGCAAGCTATTCAGGGTGTACCCTGCCTTCACCCAGTGACAGCTAAGAAAGGCTCCAGCATTCTGCAACCCTAATAGGAGTAATCGGTTTAGCACGAGTGAGTGAGTACAGGAACAGGAAGTAAGAGAACAGGGACAATGTCTATTTATGTGAGAGAGAGAGAGAGAGAGAGAGAGAGTTTCACAGACTATTATTCATTACCTGTAACTATTCATTATTTATTAATCCCTCTCTTATTTATGATACTCATTTCTGTCTGGTGGAAAAAGAGAAGAAAGCTTTTACGCATGGTCCTGCTACTGAGCTACAGGTTAGTCTAATTAAATGTAGCTATAAAATATGGATCACGCGCTACCCTCAGATTCGAGGCCTGTAGCGCTCATCCTGTTTTATAATTCAATGTTAATGTGATTGCAGTGAAGGAAATGAAGGAGAAGACATCGATTCGAGAAAAAAAGAGATTTTAAAAGCAGTCGACTCTTCACGGCATACCTCGCTAGTCACTCATGACCCATGGCCTTGTTTTTTTATTAATTTGGTTATTTATTTTTAATTATTTCATGCCCTAAAGCAGACATCTTTTTTTTTTAAGGGTAAAAGAGTTGCGAAATAAAAGAGGTCACGTCTAGCATGCACCAAAAGTGAATGAATGACAGTCTGACTTTATGGAGCTATATAAGTCAGACTGCAGGCACGCACTCACACACACACACACACACACACACACACACACACACACACACACACACACACGCAAGCACACACCCACCCACAATCCTCATAGTTTACAGGCTCATTAACCCAAGGCCTTCCTTTGACAGCAGTAGTTACAGACGTCTAGAGCAGCTGTCAAGGATATTTATATATTAAAGATACTTGTAGGACATCTCGGAGGTTGTAACTTTTTACTTCAGGCACAGGAATGCGGGCAGATATGAACCTATCAACATGCATGTACAGCATTTATTCATTTATCCTTAGTGACTGCCTGGTCATCAGTAAGAGTGTGAATGGTTGTGTGTGCTTTGGCCCTGTGATGGACTGGCGAGCTGCCCAGGATGTACTCCACCTTCGCCCAGAGTTAGCTTAGATATGCTCCAGCCTCCATGCAACCCTAGAAGGATTAAGTGGTTCAGCAAATGAATGAATGAATGAATGAATGAATGAACTGCCTGGTCATGTGACCTGTACCCATGCTCCTTTTTTTCAATTATTGAATCAGCCAATCATGTGGCAGCAGCTCAGTGTATAAAATTATATTGAGAAGTACCTCTGACTGTTTAAGGAAACTGGAAATCCTCCAAGAATTTAACAGATAACAGTTGAAAGACCTTGTTGATCATAGAGGTCAGAAGCGAATGGCCAGATTGCTTTGATTGAACAGTAAATCCACAAAATCTTAATTAATCACTCTTTACAATCATGCTGAGCAGAGAAGCACAAAAGCAGCACCGGGAAAGCTTGCTTCTGATTCACTTGTTCACCTCTGCTTATTTCAAAACCTAAACATAAATAATGTAATCATCATCATCATCATCTTCTTCTTCTTCTTCCGCTTGGTCTGGAGTCAGGTCACAGGGGCAGCAGCCTAAGCAGTGAGGTCCAGACATCTCTCTCCCCAGCCACTTCCTCCAGCTCTTCCTGGAATACACCAAGGCATTCCTGGACCAATCGAGAGACATAGTCCCTCCACCATGTTCTGGGTCTCTTCCTGGTTGGACATGTCCGAAACACCACACCAGGGAGGCATTGAGGAGGCATTGTAATCTAACCATTACATAATATAATCATAGCATATACATAACTCACTCACCCACTCACCCCTTAATCCCACTATTAAGGCCATGGGGAGGCTAGAACCTATCTCAGCTGACACTGGGAGAAGGTGTGGTACACCCTGAACAGTTTGCCAGACCATCGCAGGGCCCTTAAATAGAATCTGGATAAACATATATCTACTATATCAAAAATTCTCTGCTCCTCGGTATGAAATCCGTGCAAAATGTATTGCACATTTTGCACAATTTCACACAGTTTAATAAAGTTTAATCACTGCAAAATCTCACAATTGTGCTCAACTGTCGAGATCCGGCAAAAGTAATATTCATAGCATACAATATGCATCATCTTCATCCTCATCACATCATTTACTAAGGGGGTGATCACACTAGGGGTGCATTAGAAAAGTGACTGACACAAATTGCTATTTATTGTCAAGATGTTTTGCGGCTCCCCATGCAGGTGAATATTTTCTGGCTTAAATATATTGGGTGAAAGTCACGAGAAGGTTTTTGTGACTAATTTGCAAGTAGTTTTTGATTGGTTTGCGGATATTTGCTGAAAAAAAGTGAATCTCTTGTCGTAAATAGTTGTGTTTTGTTCACTTTTTGTTCTCAAACCATTCGCTTTTTATTTGCGAGTTATTAGTGAATACAAAATGCAAATAAAATACGAATGGTCACAAAATATATAGAATATGGTTGATGCCAGCAAGTCTCAAACTTTTCTCAAATTTCCATGTGTAAGTATTCAACTTGTCACTTTTTCCTTGTGAATGAAAAATGAATAATTTGTGCGAAAAAAAAAATGTGCTGACTGTTTGAGAAGAGTTTGAGACTACTCTGCGTCAGAGCCTCATTTTGCGACATACGCAGACATTTCAAACATGTTTGGAATTTTCTGTGATGAGTTCACGTATCAGGCGACCAAAACGCGATGTCACGAATATTTTATTGAGAATGAAAAGTGACGGCCGCGAATTGCCCATGTGCATCAGTCTCTTTTTTATTGCACCTCTAGTGTAGTCACTCAAGGTCTCGTGCTCTGATAGATAGGCGCGGGGTCCTCTTAAAAGAGACCACATGCATCTGTCTAGAAGTGTAGGATAACTGAGTCAGACTGAAGAAACTTATTTCACAATAATATTTCTCATTTATTATTTGTTGTGATCAATAATATGATTTCTTGCAAAACTGGAAATGTTTCTAATGAGTAAGTGTTTGAGGGTGTGTAACAGAGGGAAAGAGATATTCTCAATAAAATATTCGACTCTGGGACATGGCTAGGTTCTGTTTGGAATTTGCATTTTCATATTTCTGAGATTCTACTGCTGACAAACAACTCTTGGAATGATCAATATGTTACAAATAATGTTCCTGAAGTTATTCTCAAGTTTATTCCTACTTATGCATGAGTATATTTCAAAAACAGACAGAGAGAGAGAGACAGAGACAGAGAAATAGAGGGGGAGTTACTGTAGGAGAAGAAGTCATGAAGCAGACCGTCTTGGGATAGCCATGGCCCAGTGGTTAGAAAAGCGGGTTTGGAACCGAATGGTCGCTGGTCCGTAAGAAAAAAAATGTGGCGGCAGGGGGAGTGAGCAGCACCTTCATGACTGTAGTGCTTTTGAGCAAGGCATCTAACCCCCAACTGCTCTCTGGGTGTCGCAGTGTGGCTGCCCACTGCTCCGTATGTGCTTGCCTACTTTGGATGAGTTAAATGCTGAGCCAAAATTTTCCTTGCAGGATTAATATAGAATATCAAAATCAAAAATCAAATTAAAATGGTGTTCATTATGTGCAGTAAAAGGGGTTTCACAACTACCAATTTTTCTTAGTAGCCAGGATTACCAAAGTAGCAGTCGATTAGTCGTTGTGTAACAGAAGATCATATGAAGTGGGGTTGTTCATGATTGGACGCATGGAAAAGCCACTAATGCTAATCTGACTCGCTGGCATTACTGCTAGTGCTAGTTATTCACAGCAGGTGTTTCATCTTCAGACTCAAGATGAAACACCTGCTGGTGGCATAGAAGTTTTCTTGTTGTACTTCAGTTCAGCCATACACAGCAAACTGTAGGCTTTGTGCCTTCATTGAAGTACTTCCACACACACACACACACACACACACACACACACACACACACACACACACACATATATATATATATATATATATAT
>JAOUQZ010056320.1:0-21473 GCA_028564935.1 Neosilurus hyrtlii
GCCCAGAGTCGGCTGAGATGGGCGCCAGCCTCCCCACGACCCTAAGTAGGAATAAGCGGTTCAGAAGATGAATGAATTAATTAATAATAATAATAATAATAATAATAATAATAAAAGTAACATACTGGCAGCATTTCTTGCAGCTGTTCATAGTAATAGATGCAAATCATGTACTAGAAAAGAAAATGGTTTGTGTTAGATTTCAATTATTAGGTCCTCAATAAAGAACAAATGGACGGTACACTGCCGTAGTGATGAGTATGTCTGCATCACAGCAAGAAGCTCTTGGGTTCTAGTCTCTGGCTTGAGCGTATCTGTGTGGAGTTTGCATGTTCTTCCTCCGGGTACTCCCATTTCCTCCCACAGTCCAAAGACATGTACACCAGGCTAATTGGCTCTTCCAGATTGCTCCTAGGTGTGAATTAGGAGTGAAAATGATTGTGTGTGTGTGTGTGTGTGTGTGTGTGTGTGTGTTGCCCTGTGATGGTCTGCCAAGCTGTTCAGGGTGTCTCCCTCAACCATTAAGCAGTTTGGCAAATGAAAATGAAAAAGAAAAAGAAGGATCAAATGCCGACAGTCAAGGCAGTGGTATGAGTCGAGAGTCTTCTTCCCCATCTGTTTCTCACTTATCGATTACCTCCACACATCTGGGAGAAACCACAGACACAAGCACGTTGTGCACTGTCTCTCATTTATTTCAAAGTGAATAGGAGCTTTTATACAGACATATCAATGGTGTGGTAATAATTATATATATATATTTTTTGTTGGACAATGAGGAAAGAAAACAGTGAGGGTGTGTCTAGAGAGTATTAGGGAGCAGGTTTTGCTATACACTGAGCCCGGGACTTGAACCCAGGACCTTCTTGCTGTGGGTTGGATATACTAATCGGTGTACTACTGTGATGCCCACCTGGGGATAAGATGTTCAGAAAAACAGTCACCTCAAGCCTTGGAGTATTACACATCCTGAGATGCCTTTCTGCTCACCACGGTGGTATAGAGTGGTTACTTCAGTTACGTTGTTGTAAAACCCTCGACACGAAAAAACGTAGAGCTGCCATTTACTGGATTTTTTCTTTTCCCACCAATCTGGGTAAACTGTAGACACTGCAAAATCTAAGAACCCAAGGGATCAGCAGTTTTTGAAGCACTAAATAGTGTTTAGTTTATTGTTGACAGGTAAAAAAATCGCCTTTGTTGGAAAAAAAACTGAGGTAATCAACATTAAATATTTGACAGTTGTAGACAGTTTATTTATGTGTCATATAATATATGCATGAACTGAAGTACAGATTTCAGGTATGGTAATTATGCTGATTTGTTAACAGTATGAAATAAGCTTATTTGCTTTGCTGGTTGTTTTTAACTCGACACATTTCAGCAATTTACACTTACATATCAGCTGAAACATTACATGTCTTAATGCTGTTACCATGGAATCGTTCTTCCACAGATATACACACAGGTTTATGTGGTAAAATTCTTCTCTTTTTTTCTCTCTGCCTACTTGTTTTTTTTTTTTTTTTTTTTTTTTTTCTTGTTAATGATGTTGACACCTATGCAAATGGGAAGTGATCTGTCAGCAATAAAATCCAGTTTGGAAAAATATGATGAAACTGCACATGAAATGACTTTGAAACCAATGCAGTAATACATTATGCGAGAAAAAGCTCAACACTAACTGTTTTCATCTGACATAGAATGTGAATGTAGGACATGATCAGACTGTCTGTAAGAATAGTACAGTGGCCCAGACAAAAAATATTGATGTTTCCTTTTAATTAGTGACCTGTCTATGACTTATTTTTAGTGAGATAGATTTCAACTACTTGTAGCACCCTTGCAAAAATAATTTTTCACCTTTCACAAAAATTCGGTAAATCTGTATTGTATGTTGTGTTCAATTTAATATGACAAAATACAACTCTGGGTGGCACGGTGGTGTGGTGGTTAGCACGAAGGTCCTGGGTTCAAATCAGGCTCAGTGTGAGCGATTTCATGTGAAGTTTGCGTGTTCTCCCCTTGCTTGCATGGGTTTCCTCTGGGTACTCTGGTTTCCTCTAACAGTCCAAAAACACGTGCATTATTCTTACTGACTGTTCTAAATTGTGCCTAGGTGTGGGTGTGATTGGTAACAGCTGTGTGTGTAGGGTGTACCCTGCCTTCGCCCATAGTCGGCTGAGATGGGCTTGAGCCCCTCTGTGACCCTAGTAGGGTCAAGTGGTTCAGCCAATAAATGAATAAATGAAAATACGTAAGCCCATTTCCTATATAATAATAAATAAAAAAATTGAATGCTGTGTAAAATGGAAATAAAACAAAAAACATTGATTTAAACTTAATTTCTTTTAAAGTGATACATTTTACTATTTCTTAAAATAAATAGTTTATTTCAAATTTGATAGGAACAACACATGACAGAACCATTCCTGGCATACAATATAAATTTTCAGCCTTGTCCCTCGAGCACAGAGACTTCTTCAGTCTCTAGGAATCTTTTAATGATAATATGTAACGTTGATGATGAGATATTCAAAGTATTTGCAGTTTTACATTGAGAAACAATATTCTGAAATTGTTCTACATTTTGTTGACTCAATTTTTTTGTAGAAGGATGGCATGGTGATGTAGTGGTTTGCCTTCTGTGTGGAGTTTGTATGTTGTGCCGTTGCGTGCTTGCGTGGGTACCTTCTGGGTACTTGGGTGTCCTCCCACAGTCCAAAAACATGCACAGTAGGCTGATTGGCGGTGTACCCCTCCTTCGCTAATTAGGATTAAGCGGCTTAGAAAATGACTGAATGAATGAATGAGTTTTTTGGAGATGAAACACTGGCCAGATGCTCTTTTTATACCCAGTCATGTTACTGACCTGTTGCCAATTAATTCCAAATGTTCATCCAGTTGTTTCTTTTTAGTACCACTTACTTTATAAGCCTTTTGCTATGCTGCCCCAACTTTTTTGAGATGCGTAACTGCTATTAAATTCATAATGAACACATATTTTATCTGAAATATTAAAATGTCTCACTGGTGGAGGTTTTATCCACTGTAAGCACATGACACACTCAATTTAGATGCCTAAATCTAAGTATACTTATCCACATCTTTCGTTTTTGTGTGCAGATCATATTTGAAGCCACCGTCTCCTCAGGGGAAAGAGGCTACATTGGCTTGGATGACATAGTCCTACTAAACTACCCCTGCTGTAAGTACTTTTTTCACAATTTCACAATCTCTCTCTCTCTCTCTTTCTCCCTCTCTCTCTCTGTCTCTCTCTCACTCTCTCTCTATTTCTCCCTCTCTCTCTCTCTCTCTCTATTTGTCTCTTTCTCCCTCTCTTTAACATTTTTTATTTTTAATTCAGTACTAAAACTCAGTACTAAAGATCAGTTTTAGGCAGGAACAAGCACTCATATTTTTTGCTTCACTAGGAAGGTCATCTCCGATATGAATTGCTTTGACAACTTACATGCTTAGCCCTTCACTCTTATCCACTTGTTTTTTTCATCCTTGCTGCTTGTTTTATTGAAAAAGTCAACTCTTATATTCTGCCACATTCTTAACCTCTTCCCTGCTCATTACACCAATTCACTAACAGCCCCATTGCCCGTTGGTCCAATCATGTTTGTCAGTGGAGTCTTCTGTAGCATCCTGTTCATCCTGATGACTTCAAAAAAGATTGCATACCCATATCACCTAAAATAAAACACATTTTAAGTCATTATTGTCTATACTGTAGATATATAGACACTATACTGTATGTCTTTATTGTCTGCATCATTGTTATCTATATTATTATTGTCACTGCTGTGTATAGTTCTTCTCCACTCGGAAAACCAAAGTGTTGTCTCAAGGATAATGGTGTAACACACACAAAAAAATAAAATTCTTCACTGCAAAAGTATCACTTATCATACACAAGACTCTGTCCTCCATTCCCAAGAAGGGCATGATTGTGTCCCTACTGATCAGTCCTTCCCTTCATCCATCCGTGCACTATACCACTTTTCCCTCTGGGTTGTGAAGGGAGCTGGAGCCAATCCCAGCTGACATCAGGCAAGAGGAGGGGTACACCCGAAGAAGATCCCCTATCTATCGCAGGACCCTGCTGCTACAGTCAAGATGGAACAGGGATATCAGAAGGGATATAAGTGATCTCAAAAAATTAAACGGTGAAATGGACTTCATACAATGGTGCAAAAATAAACATACAAACAATCAAACAAACAAACAAAGCATCCAGTGAGCAGAAAGGAAAAAACACAAAAATGTAACTGCCACTAAATAATGAAATCTAGGTGCTTCTCATCACTTTAATTTTACCCCCTTGTTTTGTTTTCTTGCTTTACCTTTTTTTCTGAAGATGTAAAAAAAAAAAATTAGAGTAGAAACAATATCAAAAGCTTTCCATATGAGACATTTATTTATTATCTGTATCTCTTATCATGCTAGTGTTGTGAGGAAGCTTGAACCAATCCTAGCTGACATCAGGTGTGAGGCAGGGTAAACCATAAATATTTTGTCAGTATCTTACAGGGCGAAAACACACACAACCATTCACACTCACTCTCGGAACAAAGAGCAATTTGGAACAGCCAATTAGCCTAATATACATATCTTGAGACTGTGGGAGAAGACCGGAGTACCCAGAGGAAACCCACGCAAGCATTCAGCAGACAGTCTTATCAAAAGTGACTTACATTTCATTTCATTTATACAACTGAGCAGATGAGGGTCAAGGGTCTTGGTCAGGGGCCCAGCAGTGACAGATTGGTGGGACTAGGGCTTGAACCCTAATCAGTAATCTAGAGCCTTACCCACTGACTCATCACAACCATATTCACAATAGCTATGGATTTGCTTACCTTACTAATTTTACCTTAACTACCATGGCAACATATAGGAAGATTGGTAGAGAAGCTTTATAGTTCCCCTCTGATGGTGTATCATTGGTGGTGCCAATCAGTGTAGTGGCATCAGTGTAGTCAGCCTTTCATTAGTGAAGGATCCCAGAGAAGGTCCTAAATGTGGCAAGGTTCAGCTGAGATCATACTTCATCATGGCATCATGCCAAACATCCAGCTGTAGTCTTAGTCAGCGTGACCAGAGATTAAAGGTAAAGCAGTTTTACTGGCTCTCAGTACACATCTTCACTGAAGGTCTTCGTCTTGCAGTGCTGGAGATTTGGCTGGAATAAAGTGGAATCAGCCGGAAAAAAAGTTGTAAGCTAGATTCTAAAGTTCAAGATCAGAGCCTAATAGCAGGTGGCCGGAAATCCATAGCCCAACTCACAGATAGGTGATAGGTTAGGGTTCATGGAATTCACTCCAAATTTCTAAATGATTTTGCAATGCACTTGAACCTCAAGCATGACTTAGCAGTTGAGTTCCCAGTGTCTTTGACCAAAACTGGTGTGTTGGAAAGAAATGTGTTTTTAGAGGTAACACATCAAGAGGTTTGGATAACGTACTGCCCTGTTGTCTTGCTAGAGAGCCAGGTTAATGGATCTATCCCCTTTGGAGTAGAGAGGCCTGGTGTTTTGGGTGTGTGATAGCGATCCTAGTTATGGGCTTTGCAGATAACCTCACATGAACTTCAAAGGGCATCCCAAGGAATAAGCGAACTAAGCACCCCCCTCCCCTAAGAGCGTTTGATTAGTAAATAAAGAAAGAAAGAAAAGAAAAAACTTGTACGGCATGGTACAAGTAATACACCAAAATGTTTGAAAGTGATCTGTGCATTGAATCATGTTAAAAAAAGAATTCTGAATCTTGTGGGGCAAAAGTTTACACAGAATATCAGAGTCTTGACGTTATGCCTGGAAAAATAGCTATTTTGTGATATGATGCATAAAAATTTGGACATTCCATTTATCCATACAACCAACAGGTACTCTAATCTATATGCACAGTACAACAAGGTTCAGAGTTTAAATTGACTTGTTATATACATCACAATTCTAAAACAATTAAAAAAGGAATTTTGAATTTTTTATTTTAAAATTATTTGCTTTTATATGTTTCTAGCAAACTGTTTATTATGATCTCAGTAAATAAGTTTTAAACAGTGCACTTTGCCTCTCTCACTCATTTGCTTAATCTCAGCAGACACTGGGCAAAGGCAGGGTACATTATGAACAGCTCACCTTATCATTGCAGGGCAACACAAATTGAAATAGATTTTCTGTTGGAGAAAACCAGATTACCCGGAAGAAATCCACGCAAGCACTGGGAGAACATTTTAGTTCCACACACAAACACCCAAGCCCAGGGCTCGAACCCAGGACCTTCTTGCTGGGAGGCAAAATATGCTAACCACTACGTCACCATGCCACCTTAAAAATAACAAATATATTTGAATCCCATTCGGAGTATATATTTCTCAGAATGTTCCAGTAGGTCTGTGAGCTGAGTTTGAAAAATGTGAGTTTATGAAGTCAGTAATATTTAATGCTGTTTTCCAATGACGGCTCTAGTATAGGTTTTGGACAGAAGTGAAGATTTTTATAATGGTCAGAATTACAGATCACAAAACCTGGAAATGAAGTCGACTCCACTCCATTTTATTACGTTCATAAGGATATGTTAAAAATCTCTGGCCTCCGATTAATTTCTCTTCTCTAAGTGTATAAATAAAACATAAGTTTGGATTTGTGGGCCATCTCAGACATCTGTATTATATGATCATGGATGTCTGTACTGAATAATTAATTGTGGATTGTGATGGCTATAGCCAGTAGAATCTTGAAGTAAAATGTTTATATGTGAGTTTGGAGATTATATATATATTTTTATTATACCTAACATGCAAAAATAAATTTGCAGAAATTAAAAGCCTCAACAGTGTGATGGAGTAAAACTGAGTAAACTGCTAGCAGACTTCATCCATATTAGTTCATTAGCTAGCTTGCCTAATTTAGTAATTGTCTCATTCTTTTTAGCCAATAAGGGCAAATATAACTATAAAAATGTAAACTTGCTATGTGGGTAGTGGTCTCACCGCAGGAAGGTCCTGGATTTGAATTCTGGGCTCGGCGAGGGCATTTTTGTCTGGAGTTTGCTTGTTGCCCCTGTGTTTGCTTGGGTTTCCTCTAGGTACTCTGGTTTCCTCCCATAGTCTAAACACATTTGCTTTAGGCTAATTGGCTGTTCAAAATTGCCTCTAGATGTAAGTTTGAATGGCTGTGTGTGTGTGTGTGTGTGTGTGTGTGTGTGTCCTGCGATGGTCAACGAGCCATTTAGTTGTACCCCACCTTCACCCAATGTCAGCTGAAATAGGCTCCAGCCTCCCCGTGACCCTAATAAGATTAAGCGGTTTAGTAAATGAGCGAGACTTACAATGTGGTACTTGAGAAGAGTGCACATTTGGAACTGTGCAGCACTTAAACCAATATTTTTGATAGTCATGCCTTGATTAAACAGGTAAAGGTCTCATGTCCTGGTCAATGGTGGCTCCTAGACAAGTTTAGAACCATGAAACTTATGGGCTAATGATCCCGGATGAAAGGACATAAAGCCAGCATTGTTTATTAAAGAAAAATGAATAATCACTGACATCATCCCAATTTCAAATCAGAAGACAAAAAAGTAATAACCAGTAGGCAAGCATAAGAAAAACACACAAATAAACACTGCAAGACCTTATACTACATTAAACAACAAGAGGCCAAATCAGAATCAGTGAATCAATAGGAGTGGCACCAACAGGCAGAGGATTCTGGGTTTGGACCCTTGGGCAAGGGCACTTTGCACAACTTTGCACATTCTCCTGTACTTGCATGTTCTCCCCTGGGTAATCCAGTTTCCTCCCACAGTTCAAAAACATTTACATTCGGCTAATTGTATATTCTCAGTTGCCCCTGTGACTGAGTGAATGGTTGGCAAATAATAAACACACACAACCATAAAAAAAAAAAAACACATACACAGCCACAATAAATAGTTGTATATGTGGTTAGTACATCTGCCTAACAGCAAGAACTCGTGTCCCGGTTTTGAGTTCTGGGCTCGGGCATTTCTGTGTGAAGTTTGCATGTTCTCCGTGTGCTTGCGTGGGTTTCTTCTGGGTACTCCAGTTTCCTCCCACAGTCCAAAGACCTGCATATAAGGCTAATTTGCCCAGTGTTGGCTGATGTAGGCTCCAGCCTCCCCGCAACCATAGTAGAACTAAGCGGTTTGGCAAAAGAGTGAATTAAAGTCTATCATGTTTCATACGTCATTCATTCATTTCCTTCATTTTCTAATCCGCTTAATCCTAATAAGGGTCGTAGGGAGGCTGGATGGGTACACCCTGAATAGCTCGACAGACCATGTTTCATTTTTGACCATTTAAACTAGTGGTCAAACAGAAAACATGCATGAATACTGCTTCTACCCCATTCTTGAGTGACTGTGACTTCAGGTTAGAGGTTAATTAACGTTCAAGGTTTTACATTTGTTTGTCCTGATGTTTTGTTAGTTAAATCCATCTTAGGGGGATCTTTTAGTTTGAGATTTAAAAAAAACCGAAATGGGGTGGTTATGAGGTAATGAAGCCCGCTGGGTCGTAGAACTCCTCTTTAAAACAGTCAGAAAGCATGCTTTACAATTTTCAAACCCATTTAGGCACTCTCATAAAGCTCTCAGCAAACCAAAGCATTTTATAGTGATTTTATTGTTCTTTAGAGAGGCTTGTTTAGCCTAGCAGTGCTGTGGTGCAGGACTGTCAGAAGGTTCAAAGAAGCCTATTTGTGATAAAAGAGTTTCAATGAGTGACACTGAAAACGACAGTGAAATTTCTTTCTTTATTAAAGTAAGTGTTTTTTTCTCACCTCAGCAGCAGGTGGTTGTTTGCTAGAAGAAAGGACTGTGTGTGTGTGTGTGGGTGTGTGGGTGTGTGTGTGTTCGTGGGTCATCTTGAGGTAGTGTGAACAATTAAGGCTCATGAACATCCACCACCCCTCACCCCATTATTTTTTTTCTTTATCTGATTAAATTAACTATCTTATTTAATATATAGGGTGACACTGTGGCATAGTGGTTAGCACATCCTACTCACAGCAAGAAGGTCCTGGGTTCAATTTCCAGGCTCTGGTGTTTCTGTGTGGAGTATGCATGTTCTTTCTGTGCTTGCTTGGATTTCCTCCAGGTAAGACGTGCACATTAGGCTAATTGGCTGTTCCAAATTGACTCAAGGTGAAAGTGTGAGTGTGAATGGTTGTGTGTATGTTGCCCTGCAATGGTCTGGTGAGCTCTTCAAGGTGTATCTATCCTTTGCCCAGTGTGGGGCACCAGCCTCCGCCCAACCCTGGTAGGATTAAGTGGTTCGGCAATCAAGAATTAACATATATACCTTTTTAAAACTAAAACTTAAATATTCAAACACTGTCTGAGTCCTGATCAGTAATTGGAAGCTTATTGTTGCAGCCTCGCTCCGTCTGTCTTCAGCATTGCCCGTTCTGAATTCTCCAGGCTTCTGGGTTCAAACAGCAAAGAAAACTACATGTGACATACAAATCCCAGCAAGCTGTATGGCATCAGTAACAGGGCCTGTGTGTGAGCGATTAGGTAGCTGATTAACAGACTATATGAACAGCAATCTAGTTGAACAAGGTGATTATGCACTGGTTAGTGTGTGAATATCCCTGACGTTCAGAGCTTTGCCTCAGTCTTTAGTGTGTTTTAGCCAATCAGTCTGTAGTTACTGCGCTTGTCTTATGAATATATTTGCCCTGTTTCCTAATAAATAGAGTTATAGAGTTAACGGATAAAGAAACGGATTAATCAGATAGTAGTTTATTTAATACTTTAACCAGCACTGTCTCAGAACAGTAATGAGGCCTAAACATTTATTAAATTATTAATTATAATAATATTTGATTCCTATAAAAGTATTAGCTTGTTTCTTTGGTATAAATTATAAGTTTCTTTGGTAAAAACCTATTTTGTCGGAACCTTGTCATAAAAAATGTTGACAAAAATGATTTAGCCATTAATATATATGGATCACGTGCAAACTCACTCTCTACCTTTTGTGCACCCATGATGCATTGGAACACTTTTGTGGTTTCATGTGCAGTGATTTTTTCTCTCTCTTTTTTTCTGAGTGGGTAGCAAGCCCCCTGTAGAACCTGATTCTCAGGACAAACATTCATTGACACTTACATCCACACCTCCACGTTCTCCTACTCAAACCCAGGACTCTTTTACTGTAAGGCAGGATCACTAACCACTACTTCACTGTCCTGCCCCCAATGGCAAACTACAGGGCTATAATTCAGGAATTTACACTGCACTATTACTGCCCAGGGTACTGAGACCTCTATCTACTGAAACTATGCTGCTCACACTATAACCAGCACCTACAAATGTCAGGATGTGCACCTTTAAGTCTGTAATCTTTTGTCAGGATGCTTACTAGTCTACACTTTCACAATTAAACCTGTTCCTCAGGAAGGAATCTGTGTAAAGTTTATATGTTCTGTGGAAAAGTTTCCTGTGCTTGCATTGGCTTCCTCCAGGTACTCCGGTTTCCTCCCACAGTGCCAAAGACATGCACATTAGGCTAATTGGCACACTGTAAATGGTTGCTGTTTATTCTCAAATTTGTTGCTTGACATTCGCAGCATCGCATTTTGGTCACCTGGTTTGTGAACTCATCGCAGAAATTGTAAACATGTTTGACATTTCTCTAAATATCGGAAAACAAGGCCCTGACACAAGTAGTCTCAAATTCTTCTCACACAGTCCGCATGTCGTGAAAAGATCGCAAAGTTGTCATTATGCTCGCAAATTATTTGTTTTCCGTTTGCAGTTAAAATCCACAAGTTGGTAACCTCCATGCGGAAAGTTTGAGACTTTGCGAAAATCAGCCATATTCCATTATTTTGTCATCATTCATATTTTATTCACATTTTGTTCATGCTAATAACACGCAAATAAAAAGTGAATGGTTTGAGAACGAAAAGCGAACAAAACACAACTGTGTGACCACAGGAGATTTGCTTTTTTTCACCAAAACTTGTCACGCGACCTTCTCATGACTTTCGCGAAATATACGTATTTAATCTGCAAAATATTCGCTTGCATGTGGAGTCGTAAAATATCTTGACAAGGATTTAAGTTTGCAGAAAAATTGGAAAAAAAACAAAAAAAATCGCATCAGTTGCTTTTCTGTCACACCTCTAGTGTGAACACTTCCTAAGCAGTTCAGGAAATAAGTGAGGAGTGAGTGAGAGAACACATGAGGGGGAATATATAACACTAATCACTAGTGCCACAAAAAGAAAAGACTGGCAATGCAAAAATAATTAAGGTGTTCAATTCATTCAAATCCTAATGAGGATTTCAGGCATATCTGAGATTATATTATTCTGAGTAATAATATCTTTACTGTCTTTTAACAAAATGTCTTTAAAAGAAGAAAAAGGAAAGGAAGAGAGACCTACAGGGTCTGTAGGAACCTCCGAGTTACTGAAGTAGAGGAGCTGTGTGGCACTGATCTGAGCATGATTGTTCACAGTGCACTCCCTTCTTTTTTTGGATTAGAGTACAGGAAGAGAAAATATATTTCTCAGAAACCTAAAATTCCCAGATGGCAGAGCGATTTCAGACAAACAGGAAATTATTTCACATGCACTGATCAGTTTTTTTTTCTTGGAGGGCTCTTTTATCTCAGCATGCTAAGAAGGAATATAATGTACATCATATTTAAGTATTTCATGAATAAAGTGGGGCAACACGGTGGTGTAGTGAGAAGCAAAGCAATAAGGTCCTTTTTTCAATGATGTTCCTGTGTGGAGATCACATGTTCTCTCCATGCTTGCATTGGTTTTCTCCAGGGCCTCCAGTTTCCTCCCACAGTTGAAAGATTTGCATATTAACCTAATTGTCTATTGCAATTTGTTCCTAAGTGTAGGAGCGTAAATGGTTATGTGTGTGTTGACATTGTGATGGCCTGGCAATCTGTTCAGGGTGTACCCCGCCTTCATCCGGAGTCGGCTGAAATAGGCTTCAGGATTAAGCGGTTCGGCAAGTGAATGAATAAATAAATGTTAGATCTTAAAGACACTTTTCAATGTTTTTGTTGATTAATTAATTACCACCAGCTCCCTGATTGTCAAGACTTAATAATTTAGTGACTACACAGCCCTCAGTTAAGAAATTAGAACCGACGTAGCATGGCAGTCTCAGGGGTGAGATGCTCTCAGGGGTGAGATGTTACACAAGACCTGGGGTTACTAAGGCTAATTCCTGCAAATGTCATTATAGTGATAAAACAGATGTGACAGATGTTCTTATTACTAAAATGATTTAAAGACATGTGTACTAAATTGTTGGGTTGGGGGAGCAG
Source organism: Neosilurus hyrtlii (assembly GCA_028564935.1). NCBI lineage: Eukaryota > Metazoa > Chordata > Actinopteri > Siluriformes > Plotosidae > Neosilurus > Neosilurus hyrtlii. The sequence goes on from JAOUQZ010056320.1 coordinate 12,334, forward strand.
TACTGGCCTGGTGGTAGGGTGCTGCATTACTGATCCCAAGGTCGGGGGTTCAAGCCTCACTGTCAACGGGATGTCGCTGCTGTCCCCCCAGTGCAACTAACTGGGTTATCAAAGGCCAGCCTATGGTGATAGCCATGCAAAAGAACCATTGCTGACTTTTGTCAAGAGTAGGCTGAATTGCCATCAGTGAGCTGTCCAGGGTGTACTCTGCCCTCTCCCAGAGTTGGCTGAGATGGGCGCCAGCCTCCCTGCGACCCTAATTAGGATTAAGTGCTTCAGAAAATGAATGAATGAATAGTTGGGCTAATGTTAAAGTAATGAATAGTAGATTGTATGGCAGGAGAAAAACAAGAACAACATCATTTCTTGTTTGTGGATAGAGTTGCCTTGCAGGGTTAACCACTCCATTAATTGCATTTAAATATGCAGTTACTGGTTTTCTCTGCAGGTTGCATGTAAACCTCTGTTGCATGTAAAAATATTCTTAGCTGTCGCTTGGCCCAGACCAAGCCTTGGAGTATTATTGATGATTTGTGCCATACCTACAAAATATCTTAAATATCCTACAATAACCTCATGTGCACTAGGAGGCATAGCTTATTTAAAGCCTATCATTTAAATTTTCGAGTTTTATTATTCTCCATATACAGAGTGCTATAGGCATCCACTGTATATGCACAGTTATGTCCATGTGCTAGACTGGAACAATCCTAAAGACACAGTGTAAAGGTATTACTGTAAATAAACTCTTAATTAGTAGAACTTGCAATTCGTACTCCAACATGTACACTCAACTACTATAAAATACTTAGAGGGTCACTCTACTTATAGTGTGCAATGTACTGTTGCCATGCCGCATGAATAATGTAGCAAACAGGATCTATAGTATGGGTACCGGTTTTAATTACCCATGTTACCCATGTTCTATGGTGTGTAGATGTTTCCAAATGTGCTTTGACAAATTTATGAGATCGGTGGATTTGACCTTTCAAGGTTAGTCAGGGTCAAAGGTAACTGTCTCATTTAAAAGTCAATATATGTTTTCTTACTTTTGTTCAATAGAAGAAGAATGTGTATCAGCACTTGTTTTGAAATTATAAGCACACAGATTGCTGTGACCTTGATTTTCGGCAGTAATTTAATTTTAAAATACGTACATGGTTTCTTTTAGCCTTGCATAGTGACGGTACATTTATCGGCACTTGTTTCAAAGTTACACACGTTGTATCTCCGAAACTTTCTGACCTTGCTCTGACCTTCACCTTTGACCTTGACTGATCATTGAAACTCAGGGAAGGTAGTTTCGGGCAAACAAACAAACAGATAAATGCATAGACAAACAAACACCAGCGATTGAAATAACTCTGGTAACCATAAGTATTGTAAATACAGCATGCAGTCAAAGGGTGACACAGTGAGGACAAGGACATAGTCAAAATTTCAACTTCTCATACTGAAATTCCATGGATGAAATTGAAAGTATAAAATATCGGAAATGATAGTGGTGTAGGAGAATTAAGCACAGCATTGTAGTGAAGAGAGATGGCGTGGACATGGTAGTTATCCCCTTCTGTTGAGTATCTTAACCGCTGATGGGAAACGAAAGCTGATTTTTTGAGGAGGAGAGTGATGTTTGCCTTGATGCTTTCGCAAGACTTTGCCAGAGGGGAGTAGAGAAGAACAGAATACTAGCAGGGTGCATAACATCCAACATGATGGACTGAGCCCATGTCCGACATCTTGTGGTGAAGGTGCGCTGGAGTGATGGAAGCTCAGGACTGATAATTTTGGAAGACATTTTACCTGTCTTCTGTAGAAGCCTGAGGTCTTGTGCTGTCAGGTTGCCAAAGTACACCATGATGCATCTGGTCAGTTTTACTTCCAGTCCACTTGGTGCAGTGATAGACGTTGCAAAGAGTGGTGATGGTCATTCAAATTCAAATTTTATTTGTCACATACAAAAAATTTCGACTGTCCTATATTTGAAGGAGAGTAAAAACTATCAGTATCATAGAATAAAAACTATCAATATCAAGAAAAATAAGAAAATATCAATAACTATTAAAAAATTATTTAATAAATAAAAATAAAAAATAAAAATATAAAAGCACCAAGAGTTAAAAGACAAATATAAATATAAAATACAATATAATAAAATATAATAAAATTATAAATGTAGTGACGATAAATAATACGGTATGTAAAGTGTCGGTGCAGTATGCACACACAAATTGCACTTCCTGTACACCTTGCACTACTCTGCATGCACAACAACCACACTCACTGGACATTTTTGTGTGCATACTGCACCGACAACTTACATACCGTGTTATTTATCGTCAATACATTTATAATTTTATTATATTTTGTTATAAGCTGAGGTAGAATGTAATGATCATGTGTAGGGTAGGTCTACAAAGTCCAGGTACTAGTGTTCTGGTTGATGGCCTGAATAGGCTGCAGGAAGAAGCTCCTCCTCATTCGCTCTGTGTTTGCTTTCAAGGAACGGAAATGTTTCCCTGACCGCAACAGAGAGAAGAATCCATTGTTGGGAAGGCTGAGGTCTTTCGTTATCTTCCTGGCCTTGGTCCAGCACCGCTTGCTGTATATAGTGTCCAGGTCAGGAAGCTCGATACGGATGGTACGCTCTGCTGATCGCACCGCCCTCTGGAGAGCTTGCCTGAAACTTTCCGTCAGGATGTTCTCAATGGTGTAGAAAGTCTTTAGCACCCCTGAGGGCAATTTAAAGTCCTTCAGGCGTCTAAGATGACAGAGACGCTGCTGGGCCTTTTTCACCAGGGTGTTAACATGACAGGACCATGTCAGGTCCTGCGTGATGTAAACTCCTAGGTAATGGACTGTCCACTCTCTCCACTGGTGTCTTGTTGATACTCAGGGGCTGATAATTCCTCTCCTGTTTTGTACTGAAGTCCACTATCAGCTCCTTAGTCTTGCTAACGTTCATGAGAAGATTGTTGACCTGACACCATAATTCCAGGTTTCTAACCTCCTCTAGGTAGGTCGTCTCATCATTGATAGCGCTCAGGCCCACCACCACAGTGTCATCTGCAAAGTTAATGATGTTGGTGGATCTGGAAGTGGCCACACAGTTGTAGGTATAGAAAGAGTACAGCAGGGGGCTTAAGACACAGCCCTGGGGGGCTCCAGTACTGAGGGTAAGTGAAGGTGAGACATGGTTGCCCAACCATACCACCTGTGGTCTGTCTGTCAGGAAGTTGGAGATCCAGTGACACAAGGATGGGGTGAGGTCCAGGATCTCCAACTTAGTGGTGAGTATGGATGGAACTATGGTGTTAAATGCTGAACTGTAGTCAACAAAATGCATTTTGACATAGTTCCCCTTTCTGCTTCCCAAGCCTTTGCATCTCTCATCACAAAGAACAGAGTGTTGTACGTTTCTAATATCACTGCATGCAAAATGAAAAGGAAAAAAAAAAAGACTCTGACAGCTGCATGCACAGGGATTTGAAGCTGTTGATGAATTCTGTAGGTGAACTGTTGATATGGATGGAGGAGTAGGAGCATCTGTTTCTCCTCAAGTGCTTATGCACAATTTCAGAAAGCTGGCCTGTGCATGAGCCGAGCAATGGCCAGGACAGTTATTGTCATGCCGCCCACCTGCCAAGCCAACAAAAATACTTATCCAGCCATAACTGGCTGAGGGGTAACAAATCACAAATTTGGATAAAGTTGCATTGGTAAGATATCATGACAAGCTGGTTGAGACAAACATGAGAGAAGCTTGTTGACCCATACAGCATTGCTAATAAAAACAGGGAAAGTTGGTAAGCTAAGCAGCTGAATGTGAACTTTCCGATTATTTACATCTTGCCTCTCTGATACACTTACATAGACTTTGCACACATGGATTACTGAAATCCTACAAATCATTGCATGGATATTATTATCATGGGGATTATCACTCTGGCCTCATTCAGGAGGTTTTGTATCATGGACTTTCACAAGAATCATCAGCCTGTTTGATGAACGTTAAACACCACACCTTACCACACAAAAACCTAGGATATGTAAAGCACTTACTGCCCATGCGAGGCGAGCCATGTTGTAGTGGTTTAATGGTTAAAAATGTTTACCATGCTTGCAGACTCCTGTGACCGATTATCTATCAATTAGGCATTCAAATTGGAAAATACACATAATAAGAGCGCACTTACCTTATGGGATGTATGAATCACTACTAGGCTTTAATCCCTGGGAAAAAGTTCTGATATGGATACAGCAGCTGTTTTCAAAAAGTCCTCTGGAAAGCACAAGTAGTGAAATTTAAAGCTTATTAAGGGCTGACTGTTTAGAAATGCATTGCCAGTTAAATTTTCTGTCCCCATACCTCAGAAAATTGGTAAAAATGGATTCTTGAATCTTTTAAATATGCTTTATGCACTTTGAGGCATAACAGCTAACCGGCATTCTGTTCATCACATTAAAATGGCAAATAATATCATTCCCTAATTCACACATGAATCCCTCCACTACCCAAAAATAATAAAAAAATTACCAAAAAACGTGAGGGATGACCAAGAAATTGGTGGTCAGATGTACATGAGGACTTTTAAACACACCTGTAAAGAAATGTTCTTGCATAGGCGGTTGTACAAGAAGGTTCCCACAGCTTCATAGAATCATTCAAATGATCTCTATTTAAGAATCCATTCCCAGTGTAATATTTTGCTGTTATTCTTCAAAAATCAGTAAAACCTGATGCTTGAAATTTTAACAAAGCACTTTCTATATAATGGGGCACAGCAGATAACCGGGATGTTGTGTATCATGTTAAAATAGCAAAATAATATTTTTATTTTAATAAGCCACATGAAGTAAACACAATGAAACACATGAAGTAAACACAATGAAACACATGAAGTAAACACAATGAATCCATGGTTCTGCTTCACTAATCTGAAGAATCTGATTCGCTGGATCAGCTGAAGAGTGCCATCACCAGTAAATTGGTCTATACAGAGCCTGTACCTGTTGGTTTTACTTGAGTAAAGAAGAGTAAACATTACTTTTGGATTTATCTGGCTTTTTTTTCCATACAATGATCTGTATTTCTATTTGAGTAAAAAATGTGTGTACTCTGACCACCCCTGCTCTTGTCATTGTTGTGTATGAATCCAGTTAGCATGGTAGCATCTGTGAATTTAATGATTTAGTGACTGCTGTATTTGGCTACACAGACATGACTTCTGAGTAAACAGGCTGTTTAGCAAAGTAGCCCTGTGGAGCTTCCCTGCTCAGGATTGCACTGTCTGCAGCTACTTGGTCAAAAAGTCAAGAACCCAGGTGCAGATGAAATTGCACAGGTTTAAACTATTCAGCTGCCTGAGTAGTTTAAAGGCTCCAACAGTTTTGAAGGCTGAGCTTTAGTCCATTAATAATATCCTGACCTAGGGGTCTCATTTTGGAGGTGCAAAAATCTTTTCCAGATTGTTCATTGCTGATGTATTATAGCAGTTTAAAGAAAATCATTTTGTTTGTGCTATGTTAAATCATGTCGTTAAATCATAGTGACATATTGGTCAGATGAAAGTGAACTAAAAGCACCATGGGTGGGATGTTCCAGAGTGGAAACACGCTCTTGCTTTCTCATACAATCATTCCTATTCCTATGTTTTTTGTATATAAGCGCCACTCCCTGTGACATCATCACAGAGTGTGTAGGTTATGACACACTGGTTGGACATCATGACAAAGAGACTAAGACAGTGAGACAGAGAGTCTTGCCCCCAAGTGGAGCACCACTAAGTTGTCTAGAGATGCCTTGCTGAAAGATCTTGCTAGATCTGCCAGTTCTGAAAAATTGGCTGCGCTGGTCAAGCTAGTAAATCAGCTGGTAAGTTAGGGATTTCTATTCTAGAGGATAGAGGATTTCTATCCTTTTCTCATCTCATCTCATCTTCTTCCGCTTATCCGGGGCCGGGTCGCGGAGGCAGCAGTCTAAGCAGGGATGCCCAGACTACCCTCACCCCAGACACTTCCTCCAGCTCTTCCGGGGGGACCCCGAGGCCTTCCCAGGCCAGGCGAGAGACATAGTCTCTCCAGCCTGTCCTAGGTCTTTCCCGGGGTCTCCTCCCGGTGAGACACGCCTGGAACACCTCCCTATGGAGGCGTCCAGGAGGCATTCGATAGAGATGCCCAAGCCACCTCAGCTGACTCCTCTCGATGGCTCTACTCCGAGCTCCTCCCGAGTGACTGAGCTTCTCACCCTATCTCTAAGAGAGCATCCAGCCACCCTGAAGAGGAAACTCATTTCGGCCGCTTGTATCCGCGATCTTGTCCTTTCGGTCATTACCCAAAGTTCATGACCATAGGTGAGGGTAACATAGATCGACCGGTAAATCGAGAGCTTCACCTTTCGACTCAGCGCCCTCTTTACCTTTTGCATTTTATAGTTATCTGACCTTTTATTCCTTTAAAAAATCCTTTAAAAAATTTAAGTTATTGTTCTTTTCTTCTTGTTGCTTTGATAGTTTGTTCTTTACATTTTGGATAGTTGTACTAAGCATTTCACTACATATTGTACTGTGTAAAATTTGTATGTGACAAATAAAATTTGAATTTGAAGTGTAGTTGAAAAGGAAACAATTTCTACATCACCACTATAATTGTTGTACAATAGAAGTTGTTTTTTTAAGACAACAATATAACATTGAGGTAATCCAGAAACCTGAAAAATGTATTGAGTTACCAGCTGGCAAATGAGTTACCAGCTGGCAAAGCTAGACTATGAGCGTGAGTAGCTGAGACATTGAGCATTATAGCTTGCCTACACTTACAGGATGCAAGAGAAAGTAACCTCTAAGCTGGGAGCTGTGCTGTGAGCAGTGATGGAGACCAAACAGCTGAGGGAGAGTATGACAAATGTAGAGTGCAAAAAATTGTTATACCAAGCATGTGCTTGGGTGACAGTTTCAATAACACTCTGTTTAGAGAACATTAGGTATTTTCTGATGGAGGTAAACCTACCTGCCAAGACAGCCTTCTTAATAATAATAGCATTGACATTTCACAAGGGATTACTGTGTCACTTTCGAAGTTGTTTCTTAAAGGCCGCCTTAGTTGTATCATACCCATAGTACAATAGTTTCCAGCAAACTGGTTGATATTTTTTTTTTCTGATAACAATAAAGTGCTTTATTTGTGGAACAACTTTGATACATAAAATGCAGCTCAAAGTGTTTCCCAAGGAATATAAAAACATAAAAAATATAAGAATTAAATAGGGACATACTACAAGCATCACTACTAATGTTATATAAATAATTAAGAAACAGTGCAGGGAAAACAAGAATACATGTAATAGAAAAATCAAAATAAAAAAAATTAGGAATAGAGATTGCGAATTCAAGCGGCTGAAATGAGGTTCCTTCGCAGGGTGGCGGGACTCTCCCTTAGAGATAGGGTGAGAAGTGCTGTCATCCGGGAGGAGCTCGGAGTAGAACCGCTGCTCCTCTGCATTCAGAGGAGCCAACTGAGGTGGCTTGGGCATCTGATTAGAATGCCCCCTGGTGTGGTGTTTCGGGCATGTCCAACCTGGAAGAGACCCCAGGGTTGACCCAGAACACACTGGAGGGACTATGTCTGTTGGCTAGTTTGGGAATGTCGAAATAAAATGAGCCTGGTGAGGGAACAGCTACTCTAACATACATAACCAGTATAAAGTCTGGACACACCAACTCAGGTAGAGGTACTGAAGTAGAAGGTGTGTCCATCCAGACTTTTTTATACAGTGGGGCAAAAAAATATTTAGTCAGCCACTAATTGTGCAAGTTCCCCCACTTAAAAGATGAGAGAGGTCACCAATTTTCATCACAGGTACACTTCAATGATGAGAGACAGAATGAGAATTTTTTTTTTTTAATTCATGAAAATCCCATTGTCTGATTTTTAAAGAATTTATTTACAAATTATTGTGGAAAATAAGTATTTGGTCAATAACAAAAGTTCATCTCAATACTTTGTTATATATCGTTTGTTGGCAATGACGGAGGTCAAATGTTTTCTGTGGGTCTTCACAAGGTTTTCACACACTGTTGCTGGTATTTTGGCCCATTCCTCCACGCAGATCTCCTCTAGAGCAGTGATGGTTTGGGACTGTCTCTGGGCATCATGGACTTTCAACTTCCTCTGTAGATTTTCTATGGGGTTGAGATCTGGTGACTGGCGAGGCCACTCCAGGACCTTGAAATACTTCTTATGAAGCCACTCCTTCGTTGCCCGGTAGGTGTGTTTGGTGAAAACCTCCTTCCATCATCTTCAATGCCATTGCTGATGGAAGGAGGTTTTCACTCAAAATCTTGCGTTACATTCTTGCATACTTGCATCCCCATTCATTCTTCCTTTACACGGATCAGTTGTCCTGGACCCTTTGCAGTAAAACAGCCCCAAAACATGATGTTTCCACCCCCATGTTTCACAGTAGGTATGGTGTTCTTTGGATGCAACTCAAGTTGACTTTTTACCAAAAAATTCTATTTTGGTTTCATCTGACAATATGACATTCTCCCAGTCCTCTTCTGGATCATCCAAATGCTCTCTAGCAAACTTCAGACAGGCCTGGACATGTACTGGCTTAAGCAGGGGTACTTGTATGTCTTCCATTTTCTAATAATTGCTCCCACAGTTGATTTCGTCACACCAAGCTGCTTACCTATTGCAGATTCAGTCTTCCCAGCCTGGTGCAGGTCTACAGTTTTGTTTTTGGTGTCCTTTGACATCTCTTTGGTCTTGGCCAGGACAGGTGTCTTTTATACTTATAACGAGTTCAAACAGGTGCCATCAATACATGTAACCAGTGGAGGACAGAGGAGACTCTTAAAGAAGAAGTTACAGGTCTGTGAGAGCCTGAATTCTTGCTTGTATTTAGGTGACCAAATACTTATTTTACCGAGGAATTTACCAATGAATTCATTACAAATCCTACAATGTGATTTCCTGGATTCTTTCCCCCCATTCTGTCTCTCATGGTTGAGGTGTACCTGTGATGAAAATTGGAGATCCCGCTCATCTTTTAAGTGGGAGAACTATATATATATATATATATATATATATATATATGTGTGTGTGTGTGTGTGTGTGTGTGTGTGTGTGTGTGTGTG
>JAOUQZ010056441.1:0-15000 GCA_028564935.1 Neosilurus hyrtlii
GGGGGTTAGACATTGTACTGCTCAAGTAACGAAAGGTCACGTGATCATCACGTGTTTTCATCAGCAATTTATGCATATAAATGGAACGGTACACTACACCGTCCTGTATAGCAGCAAACTCCACTTTGATATTTGTTTATTTTACTGAACTGCTTAATCCTAATTAAGGTCGTGGGGTGGCTGGCGCCCATCTCAGCCAACTGTGGACGAGGGCAGAGTGAAGATAAAGATAATAAACATTTATTGTCAACTGTTGCATGAACCATGAAAATCAGTTTAGTAGCTCTTTGTTTAGCAGCGATTAAAGAAAAGCACACAAAAGACAACTAAGGAACTACACTAAGCTATACATGTGCATTTACCTACATACACATAAACACATATATACGTACACATATCCTGTATATGCAAACACATAAGCATCTATCCACATATTTGCACATGTACAGACTTATGCATCTATCCACATATTCACACTTATGCACACATACATGGAAGGGTGCATGATATGTCAAAGGTGCATAGTATACACAGGGTGAGGTAGAGCTTTATCTGTTATCAGACCTATGACGGTGTTGTTGTTGTTGGCGAATTTGACGATGGTGTTGCTGGTGTGAATGGGGGAACAGTCGTGTGTAAACCAGGAGAAAAGGACGGGGCTGAGAACACACCCCTGTGGTGTTCCAGTGCTCAGGATAACAGTGGAGTAGATGTGGTCTCCTATCCTGACACTCTGAGGTCGGTTGCTAAGAAAGTCCAGTATCCAGGTGCACAGTGAGCTCCCTAGGCCCAGGTTGCCCAATTTCTGAACCAGTTTATGTGATGGAATTGTATTGAAAGCGGAGCTCAAGTCTATGAACAGCATCCTCACATAGGAGTTACTGCTGTCCGAATGTGTGTGAGGGCTGTGTTGACGGCATCCTCTGTTGACCTGTTTGCTCTGTATACAAACTGATGTGGATCATGGGGGTTAGAGCGACTGGGCGATAATCAGGCAGCTCACTGTGCTCTTCTTCGGCACAGGAATGATGGTGGCTGTTTTGAGGCAGGTGGGAACCTTACATTGCAGTAGCGAGAGGTTAAAGATGGTGGTAAAAACCCCTGCGTGCCTCTCTGTTGTGTTGGTCGAAAAAGCAAAGAACTGGTTCAGGGTTTCCAGTAGAGTGCTGTCCGAGGAGTCTGCAGATGTGTGCGTGCCCTTGAAGCCAGTAAGTGCTTTGATCCCCTTCCACATGTTGTTATCGTTGAAGTGTTCCTCGATGAGTTGTTTATATTTGCGCTTGGCTTTTTTGATGCCTCTTCGCAGGGCCCAGCGTGCCTCTTTGTAAGCATGCCAGTCTCCTGAATTGAAGACATCATCTCGTGCTCTAAGCAGGGCGTGCACCTCACTGCTGAACCACGGTTTCTGGTTCGGGAACACTTTAACAGTCCTTGTTGTGGTCACATTCTCAGTACACCCTGGACAGCTCGCCAGGCCATCGCGGGGCGGAAACACGCCAATGGCAACTTCTACTCTTCACGAACATCAGCAGTGGTTGTTTTATATTCCTCTCACCACTGACAGTGAGAGAAATGGCTGGCCTTTAATAACCCAGTTAGCTGCACTGAGGGGACAGCAGTAACAACTCTGTGATAGTCGGGCTTGAACCCCCGACCTTCGGATCAGTAAGCCAGCACCCTACCACCGGCCACCACTGCCCCTGGATGTAAACGGAAGCACGTATTATGTGTAGAAGTGCCTAGTTTTGTTTTATTCAGAAGTTCACTAGTTTATATTTGATTTGTTAGTTTAATATCTGTATACTGTAATTTTTTTCCTTATCTTGTATCTTGCACTGTGTACTGACGAATCGCGAACTCGAAAGTGCAAACTATCAAGCAGATTTAAGAAGACTTTAAAAATGCAAGTAAAAACCACCTGATAATAAAAAATATACATATGTTCATGAGTAACAAGAGAGTTTGGAAGGCCTGCCTTTCATTTCACTTTAACACTTTTATAAAGTAGGGTGACCAGATATCCTTGCTATTCAGGGACAGTCCCTGTTTTGGTGGCCTGTCCCCAGTAGGATTTGTCCCTGGAAATGTCCTAGTAAACACACACACACACACACACACACACACACACACGCACACACACACACACACGCACACACACACACACCGTTTTGCTTAAAAAAGAAATATTGGGGTTTTTTTCCCAGTTTTTTGACCCATAAAGCTGTTATAGTGTGAATATCCATATTAGATGATGGCAGATTGTTAAATAACGAGGTTTGTGCATGTTTAAATTTTCCTCTGGACTGTTTGAGCCGTTCGTAAACACAAGCTTTTCACCGTTTTTTGTGACCTACTCAGGTCTCAGCATCCTGAACTTCTGAATAGCTAGCCCTTCTAAACTGCCTCCCCATGCACAGTGGTATCTCCACCCATCCCAGTCTGCCTCCCAGTCAAACTGAGTGTGGAGATTTCAGATGACCAATCAGAGCAGTGCAGAAAAACCATAAATCAAAGCCAAACCAAACCGGCTGTCCTGAACACACACTCAAAATCAACATTTTGGGGGAATTAGGGAAGCAGCTTTGTGAAGAACTGACCTTTAAGATCTTTGTGTGACTCGTGCTTATCTAAACCTGCCTAAAACCTACCAATAAGACGATGTTGTTTAATTACACAAAACTCATTGGACAGTCAACTATTGGTGCGTTTCTGATGATGTCATGCACCAGCTTGTGAACCAGCCAAATCATTCAACCATAAACACAGTGCAGCTATGGTACATACACGCGTGGTATGAGGATGTACAAATGGCACCAATCGTGGTGAAAAGAAAGGCAGTATTTTCATATTCCAAAGGTGATAAAACACCAGGGAGCGGAGACTAACCGGTTATCGTCACAAAATCATCACAGAATCTTTGGCTGGCGAAAATAAACAGGGAAGGCTTCGATCTAGACCCAAGCAAAAGGCATTATAAAGTGTGTTCCAACCCCTTTATCACAGGTAATAAAAAAAACACTTTACTAACATGCTGTTCGTTGTTCAGATCTCGGGTTCAAACTTCCAACCTGCCAAAAATACCTCATATTTTTCAATATTTCAAATGCAGACTTAAGCAGGTCTTTGTGAAAGTGTGCTGGTGAGGAGTCGATGCCGGTACATGTAGGCCTACGTCTACGTGAAATACTAGACCTACATTCCCATTCATGCACTATCCAGTACTAAATTGAATTAAACTTGGGTTATTCATTCATTCATTCATTCATCTTTTGAACCGCGTATTCCTACTTAGGGTCGCGGGGAGGCTGGTGCCCATCTCAGCCAACTCTGGGCGAAGGTGGGGTACACTCTGGACAGCTCGCCAGGCCATCGCAGGTAAACTTGGGTTAAATAAATTTTATTTAATATGTCAGATGTGTAGACTGTAGTACTACCATTAAACCTTGAGATAACTTTGATCTCGTTAGCTTCAAACCTGATTTAGAAAGGTGATTAGCACAGATTTCTCCTGTAGTGTGGCCTGCCTAATTTCCCGCACACATCCACTCGCAAAATAATTACTGGCTTCCAAAGGTTCACGTTGGTTACTTTATAGGCTTCATTCATCCGGTTTGGAGTCGAGGTCATCATTCACGTAGTTGAGTGGAAAATAGAATAAACTGGTTGCTGTAATAATTCTATCGCTTTGTTTATAAGACACTCAAGATGGCAGCTGCCCTGAAGGATCATGGGTAATGCCCTTAAACAGAAACCCATTAATAAACACCACAGTGGCAATAATTTACCATGACTGATAATATCATTGAATATTCATTAATTATAAATAACAATCATGTGCTGAGGGTCCCCAAGAAAGAATTTGGAGGGCCTGCTCAACATCCACTAAGCCTGAGGTGAATAGTAAAGACTACTGGGAAACATAAGCAAAAAATAAAATGAAATAAAAAATATTCATTGAGATTTTTATGGTGTATTTTTTTAATTATTACCGAAGCAGGTGATCTGGGAGCCAGTGTATAAGAGCTGTGTAACGTGTCTCAGTGTCTTAGTATATGGAAACATGGAAACGTTAAAAAAAGCAAACTAAAATAAGATTTTTAAAAAAATTGTTACAAATGTAAAGCATTTTGAACAAAGTTTTACACCTTTCAGGTCACAAGCTTCAGAATGATGAAGACTACAGTCGACATACGGTACATGACACACACATCTGTGTTCTGGGTTCCAGCAGAAACGAAACTAAAGAAGCTATAACCACTGAGCTGCAAACAGTTACAGAAATCGCATGTTTAAAAATAATACGTTTTATTAATGAGAACATTTCACATGTTTGCTGTGGGCTGCTCATCTGCCATGACAAACTGTGAACGTAGGTGGTACTTGGCCACGTTTATTAAATAAAATGGACCAGACTCTCATGTGAATGCTTGTGAGACTGGAGGAAGGATAGGAAGTGACTAAAATAAGAAAACAATAAGTTTGTTATTTCATATTGTGGTATAAGCAACTATGTATATATATATATATATGTGTGTGTGTGTGTGTGTGTGTGTGTGTGTGTGTGTGTGTGTGTGTGTGTGTGTGTGTGTGTGTGTGCGTATTCAAACCCTGGTAAGTAATCATGTTATAAAATAGGAGATGAAGTTTGCGTCATGTTCTTGCTTGTAATTTTTATATTATCTAATTTAATACACAGGAAAATAACATTACACAGAAAATATGCATAAATTCAACAATCTGGAAACCAGACCAGTTTATCACAGGTTCTTGTACACTGTGTTCATTAATATGTTCATTTCATAATGACATCAAACATCAAGACACACTAAAAAAGGATGTGATCTCTTTATTTTTTAAAAAATAACTTAGCACAGCCGCCTCACAGCAGGTAAGTGCAGGGTTCGATTCCCGGGCTCAGCCGTTTCTCTGTTGAGTTTGCATGGTTTCTCCGTGCTTGTGTGGGTTTCCTCAGGGTACTCTGGTTTCCTTTCACAGTCCAAAGACATGCAAATTAGGCCAATTATCTGTTCAATATTGCCTGTAGGTATGAGTGAATGTAGGTATGAGTGAATGAGTGTGTGTGTGTGTGTGTGTGTGTGTGTGTTGGCCTGTGATGGTCTGGCATACTGTTCAGGGTGTACCCCACTAAATGGTTAGGCAAATGAGTGAGAGTGAGTGAGTGTTTTACCGGCTTAACGAGTTAATTTCATTAATTTTTCTGTAATTTTAAGTTATTTATGTTGTTTTCTCGGGATAATGATGTGTCACATTTCTCTTCAGTAAAGGCCTGTTACAGGCTATAAATAAAAGGAACTTTTCATGGGTTAAATTAGGAAATAAAAAAATAAAATAATAATAAAGTGTAACTGTGGATAATTTGTATTAGTAGCTCTTTAAAACTATTACTTATGACATCAGTAGCTCCATCAGGCGACGTAAGTTCTTGCTCCTTGTCAATTATGCGCAAGTGCTGATACACTACTATTACTACTAGTAACGCTAATCTATGACGTGAATTGGTTGTTTTGTCCTATTGGCTGCGCTGCGTGCAGCAGATCTGTGCTGATCTGTGTCTCCAGGAAAATGGCGGAGTGCAAAGCATACGGCCGCACGAACAACAAGCGCAGAAATCGCGGAAAACATAACATAACATCGGCACAGGGTCGTCCAATGAAAACGCTTCCTTTCAGACACAATTCAGTAGCCTGTCACGACCACTTCAACCCAGACAGAACTACTCGGCACGAAGCCCAAGCTTTTATGCCCAAAACCGGACGCTGTTCCTACGGAATTCCTTCATAAAAAGTCAAAGGATGACAATGGACGGGAGCATCGCCTTGCCAAAAGGATCCAGTAAAAAGTAAGAGCCTTTTGCATGTGAGGAGTTTTATTACCTAAAATGTCGCTCACTGCTTGTTTACTTGGCTTGAGGTCACTTCTGGGACAAAATGGTTGTTCCACATTGGTTGAGCCCCCACTAGTAATCCACAGAATAACATTACCCAGTATAGTGCTTACTGTTGTCATTAATTTATGTTAAAATAAGCTTTGTATCCCTTAAAAATATTACTCTACGCACAAATTATGCTGTAAGCATCAACAATACTGGTACTCTTTAGGGCTTCTGTATTAAAGCAACTGGTATCCGGTGAGGAAGTTTAATTGGATATAAATGTAGCATCCACCAAAAGGCTCAGGCTTTGCAAGCAAGGACGTGTTGTGGCTGATCCCTTTGTACCAAATTCATGAGAGAAATGTTCAGCATTTCAAAAGGAGCAGTTATTTTAAAATCTACAGTACAATACAATCTAAAGCAGGGAAAGAACCAAAATTAAAATAAAAATACATTTCAAAAAATTACATTCTTGATGAAGAAAAGATGAGGCAAGATGAGATAATACAATGCTCAGCAATTCAGGCAATGAAAGATAAGACTTCTAAATGTTACCTCATCAACAAGAACACAATTGCTAAATCCCAGCTCTGGTGCTTCTTCTTTGAGGGATGCGTTTGACGTCTGAATGCGTCACAGTGGTGCGACCAGGTCAGACTGTCCCAGTTCAATGGCTCTTTCCAAGAAATACAGTCTTTTTTTTTTTTTTTCCAAGTCCCAACCCAACCCAAGATTTCCTTGTGCCTTGTCACTGAATTTCAGTTTAATGTGTTACGGGACAGGCGCCAGGAGCGGTGCAATATTCTCTTGATTTTTTTAATTATTTTTTTTTAACGCAAATAGGAAATACTCTACAGGGTAGACCATCTCACTGAAGAATGCTCGGTTCAGTTCGGCGTTCATAGTCATGGAAGGCCTCTTCTTCACAGGCCGCCCAGGATCATGTCTCGCAAAGGATTCAGCAGCTGCTTCTATGAAACCTTTATTTGTTGCTTCTTCGTTCTTCATTCCTAACTTGAACAAGACGTTTTTCGGATTGAGATCTTTGCCTATCCATCCTAATACTCTTACTTTGGTGGGGTAATCAAAGAGCAACGAGCACGAATACACAAGAGCAGCCCTCCCGGAACAGCTGCACGCCAGTGTATAAATAACCCGCCACTTATATTAAATGTGTGATGCTTCAGAGGAAACAATGTCTTATTTCTATTCATATTAATTAAGAGGCATGGACGAGACGCAAGTGAGGGATATGAGGATGCAGTTTAAGGATTTTGAGATGCACCCAGGGTGGCACTGTGGCGTGGTGGTTAGCACGTCAGCCTCACAGCAAAAACATACTGGGTTTGTGTCCGAGGCTTGGGGTTTTTGTGTGAGATTTGCATGTTCACGGTGCTTGTGTGGGTTTCCTCCAGGTACTCTGGCTTTCTCCAACAGTCCAAAAACATGCACAAGACATTAGGCTAAATGGCTGTCCCAAATTGTCCGTAGGTGTGAGTGTGAGTGTGAATGGTCGTATGTGTTGTCCTGTCCTGTGGTGGTCTGACAATCTATTCAGGGTGTACCCGTCCCTCGCTCAGAGTTGGCAGAAATAGGCTCCAGCCTCCCCACGACCCTAATAGTAGGATTAAGCGTTTCAGCAAATGAGTGAGTATGTGAGTGAGTGAGATGCACCCAGCCTTTTAGGGATTGCAGAAAGTTAACAGAAAGTGAGTCAGGGGGGAAAAAAAGAAGAAAGTTAAAACATGAGTG
The DNA here is from genome assembly GCA_028564935.1 of Neosilurus hyrtlii. NCBI lineage: Eukaryota > Metazoa > Chordata > Actinopteri > Siluriformes > Plotosidae > Neosilurus > Neosilurus hyrtlii. The sequence continues at coordinate 7,646 of JAOUQZ010056441.1, forward strand.
ACAGTGCCCTCTTGTGGTCTGGAGAAAATTATCCATAGTGCCTGGCACTAATGCCAGAATATCCTTAAATCTAATTTTCTTTTCTTGCTTCTAGCTACTTGGTTATTATAGCTGAGACACAGTCAGGATGCTTCAGTATCATTTATTTAACGCAAAACAAGCAATAGGCATACTGTATATCAGCAGCCTTCAGGTGAAACCTGCTATCTACATTTTTAGTCAAAGTGATAGTATGCATGAATTTAAATTAGGATAACCCTCTGCTTCTACTTGAAAAAGCTAGTGACTCTATCTATCTGTTTTGTTTTGCACACATGCACACACACACACACACACACACACACACACACACACACACACACACACAGAGTGAGTGTGAATGTTTGTGTGTGAGTTTTGGCCCTGCAGTGGCCTGGCGAGCTGTTCAGGGTGAACACCTGCCTTCGCCCAGAGTCTGCTGAGATGGGTGCCAGCCTCCCTGCGACCCTAATTAGGATTAAACGGTTTAGAAAATGAATATATACATGTCAGTGTATGATCAATATTGTACTTTCATTCCGTTTATTTATTTATTTATTTATTTTTATTCCTGAAAAAAGTCAGAAATGGAGGTTTCATCAGGAGGCTGACCATAGAGAGCTTTGTTAGAATATGAATTGTTCCACCTTTTTATTTCAAAACAGAAAGAGAGAGAAAGAGAGAGAGAGAGAAAGAGAGAGAGAGAGAGAGAGAATGAACACCATCATGATGTTATACCGACTCGTCTTACTAAATCAACAGAGAAAGTTTTTTCCCTGATCTTACAGTCTCAGTTTCCATTATGTTTCGATGTTTTTTTTTTTTTTTTCCCAATGCTAAACCAGTTCTAACTGTAAAGATGAGTCTCAACACAACGCTATTCAGCTCATGTGCCTCATTTCCGCTCAGCAGGAACAGAAGGTGCGTAAGATTTTGGGAATCGGGTGTGTGAAGTAGTCTGGGGTGGGGAGAACATCTGGCCCACTGTATCTGTAGCATGTTAGCACAAGCTGTTAGGATAAACCCAGATCGATATGGCAGCATGCGAGGATCAGACCATACAGAGTGAACACTAAAGTTACTATCAACTTAAAAAGCACCCAACAGTTATTACATCTGGAAAGTTTTAAATGAGCTTCATGAAGCCGAACTGCTTAAAAGTGTCCCCAACCTGATTATCTTCTCGTTTAAAAAGTCATTTAAAGTTTTAAATTTGATCATCGAGGATATAAAAACAACCCCCCAACCTCCCCCACCCCCCCTCCAGTGAGGCTTGTGAGGTATGGAGTCTCAGTCATAGTCCTCAGGCGCCTCTGTGCCATGGTGGTTTGTCAATTCCCAGCGCTAATACACCTTTAATACAGCTAATTCAGTTCATAAACGTCTGCTTCATTAGCATAGCACAGGAGGGAAAAGCCTCTGAGAGTATAGACACTTTAATTACGTTCACTGTAAAAATAAATAAATAAATAAATAATCACGCTCCCTGTTTTTCCATCCAACAGAAGATCCTATTTAAAGTGTATTTGTGTGTGCAATCTGCTGAACTGAACTTAAAGATGATTTACAAATAAAATCGGACTTTGCATGCAAATCAGCTGGACGGAATAATATTTAAATGAAGTTTAAATTCAAATGAATTTAATGTGAAACTGAAACACGTGTGGGTTTGGTTACAGATCGAGTATAACACCGAAACGGTTAGAAACGGTGCAATGCAAAATAACGTGCAGGATTGTGTGATCTGTTTGTACTGTAACCAATGAAAATAAGCATTTTTATACTGTACGCACAAAACTTCTACCTTTTTCTTCCGCGAGAATTGAGTCAGCGGTAATAGCAAGCACTGGAAAATCTCCATTAACTGATGGTACTAAAGCTGACCTGTTGCGACTCAATTCTTTATCGTGAAAGAACTAAGAATGAGCAGATGCAGGATGCAAGCACACATACACAAAAAAAGGTAATTATTATATGGCAACGCGCAGTCTGATTGGTCAACAGCTGGACAATAAATCACGTATCTAGACCAGGACGTATATGACTGGCAACATTTTTTACTAGCAACTTAATCCAGATTCACACAGGAAGTGCCGAGCGATAAACAACCATGCAAAGTCAGTGATCACCAATAAAGTGAGCGACGAGACGTGAATTTTTTTCAAGCGGTGTTAAGTGGGCGGGTATGGAGTTCAGTCGAGTTGAACTTTCATTTGAGCGATGGCCAATCAGACCTTGAAGATATCGTTGATTGACAGATGTCGTTGAACACTGAGTTCCCCAAAAACCTTTTCCTATTCGCTTCCATAGACCGTGAAAATAGGCGATTTCGCCTGTGGTTCAAGCTACACGCTAGTCTATCTTCACTTCCTGTGTGAATGTGGCTTTAGCCGTTAGCTAGCTGTGCTGTGCGCAATGATTTTTAGCCACTTTCTGTGATGCGTCCACTTTTTTTTTCTTTTTTTAAATAAAGGGTATACAGAAAATACTGTATGGAATAAAGAGTACTTTAAAGTACTCACTGTTTGTTGCAAAGTTCTTGCTCGGTCTGTACAGAGAGATCTCCGCCTTTGTTTTTTTTTGCACAGACCTTGGGCTGAGATTTCCCTGTACGGACCTCACACTTGGTTATTAAGTAGTTTATATTCACTATGTCAGGCGGCATGGTGGAGTGATTGACGTGTCCGTCCTTGCAGCAAGAAGGTCGTGGGTTCAAGTCCCAGGCTTCAGCGTTTGAGTGTGGAGTTTGCATTGTACTCTCTCTGTGCTTGTGTGGGTTTAATCCGGGTACTCCAGTTTCCTTCCAGGTACATTAGGTTAATTGGCTGTTCCAAATTGCCCCTAGGGGCAGCACGATGACATAGTGGTTAGTGCGTTTGCCTCACATCAAGAAGGTCCCAGGTTCGATTCCTGGGCTCGGGTGTTTCTGTGTGGAGTTTGCATGTCCCCCCTGCGCTTGTGTGGGTTTCCTTCAAGTACACTGGTTTCCTCCCACAGTCCAAAAACATGCGCAGTAGGCTAACTGGTGGTTCCAAATTGTCCCTGGGTGTGGGTGTGGGTGTGAGTGTGAGTGTGAGTGTGAATGGTTGTATGCAAGGGTCTGGTGAGCTGTTCAGGGTGTACCCCACCTCCACGCAGAGTTGGCTGAGATAGGCGCCAGCCTCCCCATGACTTTAATTAGGATTTAGTGGCTTAGAAAGTGGATGAATGAAGTAGCCCTTTAGTGTGAATATGAGTGTGAATGGTTGTGTGTGTTGGTCATGCAATGGTCTGGCCATCTGTTCAGGGTGTACCCCCCCCCTTCGCTTGGGATCGGCTGAGATAGGCTCCAGTGATTTCAGCAAATGAGGGATAAGATAAGATGGGCAGTGGTGGCTCAGTGGTTAAGGCGATGAGTTATTGATCTGAAGGTGAGCACCTGAATCCCCACTATCACCACAAGGCCCTTAACCCTCAATTTCTCGGTTGTATAAAAATGATAATTGTAAGTCGCTCTGGAGAAGAGCGTCTGCCAAATGCTGTAAATGAAAACAGCCAAGAACAGCTTTTTTTTTAAATAATGAGAAATGTGTATAAACCAATTCTTAGATTCAATAATACTGGCGCACAATAAGCTTTTACAATGGGAAAGTGGAATGAAAGGCTACATAGTACATAGAAAACATAATTAAAGGCCTTACACAAAACAGATGGACAAAATCGGGGTAATGAGAACAGCACAGACTCAAGCACACATGACGAGAAATGGCGTGCTTGTCTTGTTCAGAAATGCGCCCTGGGTGGCTTGAAAAGCCACAATTACAATCTCTGACAGTGATCTTTGTGTTTCTGTTTCTTTTATAAAATATCCAACATCATGAATGCAAGCGTACAATTGACTCAATCTTTCACCAACAGAACACTGAAACTCTGCTATGTGACTGATTCATTCATTCACACATTCATTTGCTAAACAACAAACAACCAATCACACTCACACTCTGACCTGGGGGCAATTGTAAACCAACAATTAGCCTAATGTGCATGTCTTTGGACTGTAGGAGGAAACCGGAGCACCCAGAGGAAACCCATGCAAGCACGGGGAAAACATGCAAACTCCATACAGACGTTCTCGCCAAGCCTGGGACCTAAACCCAGGACCTTATTGCTGTGAAGCAGACGTGCTGACCTCTAACCAACCGTAGTCCCAGTAACTAGTTTTAGTTTGTACTTCACATTACTACCACCTTCTGGAAATAATCTATTACTATTCTATCTTCATTTTAAAAGAGGGATAGCAAATACAGTGCATATCAAGGGTAATTGAAAGAATATTGAATTATTTGACGCGATGTGTGTATTGGTGGAGCTCGGAATGGATACCTCTACTGATATTCCAAGGCTGGTGTTGTAAGAGTGGCATAGCTCCTGTAAGGAGGAAACAAATATGTCAGCCTTCCCTGCATTTCTGTTTCGTTATAAAGTGAAAGAAGGAAAGGTTTTCTGTTCAGTACCTTTTACTGACTGATTTGTATCACTTGCCCTGTTAGTTTAATTATCCGTCTAACCAGTTCATGTTCTGAGTTGCCATTAAGATTGTGTTTGCACCACTGCAGTCTGAGATCCAAAATAAAAACTTTTAAAATTTAAGTGTTTAATATTTAATGTAAAAGGATATGACACGTCTACCCTACATAAAGTGTGAATGTGTGCGCAGTTCTTTGAGTCACCTATGGTGTGTTGTTGTACTAACCATGGATGGAAAACATGACCAAACTTCATATTTCTTGGTAAGTTAATCAGTAACTAGTCAGCAAAATGACTTCATGCCTATACGGCACTGCTCAGGAGCTTTGATGAAGACAGTGTTTAGCAGTTTTTGGGCTGGTTTGGATGTCTTTTTCAATGTCTGTGGTCTTGGAACGGGGATTTGGTCCTGGTAGTGGATCCATGGTGGTCTTACCTTCACTGTTGAACTGTTTACCATTGACAGAGGAATATTCAAATCGCCGGCTATTTGTCGCTGGCTAATGCCACTCTCTGACTGACCCACAATTTCACCTCTTTGAAAATCTGACAATTTAATGACTTGAAAATGGAATTCTTGAGCTCCTGGAGTGCAAGGCATGCTTGCATAACTTTAGCGCAACTTTGTGCAGCAGTCAAAGGGCAGCATCAATTCAGTCATTCAGTCAAAGGGCAGCATCAATTCCTCTGTCAACGGTACAAAGTTCAACAGTGAAGGTAAGACCACCACGGATCCACGACCGGGTTAACCTGGACCATCAGAAAGATGCCTTCGCTCTGTGAAGAGAGCAGTGGAGAAAAGACCCCGTTCCAAGGCCACAGACACTGCAGAAGACATCCAAACCATCTTCATCAAATGGGCTGCTACGGCCGAGCAGAAAGACTAGCCTCTTCTTCGACCAGCAAATATTCATTCTGAGATTTAGGGTGTCTTCTTATGTCCAGTCTCTGTAGAAATGCCAGCATTATATGTCTGGACTCTGAATTCTGAGTTTTACAGTTTCTCATGCTCACCTCAACTAAAAGTTCAGTTTGTACCAGGTACTTGTTTCGTCCTACAGCCCAAATATATGCATAATAGGTGAAATGGCTACTCTAGTAGTAAATATGAGTGTAATCTTGTTTTAGATATACTAGAGACCAGGTCATGGTGTACCCCGCCTCTCATCCAACGTCATTTGGAATTGGCTGCAGCTTGCCCTGCGTCCCTGAGGGAGAAGTGATATAACGGTAAGCTAGATTTACAGTAGATGTGCAAATGATCAAGCACTGGACTCTCCAACACCCAACCCACCCCTCCCTCCATGCCCTACCCTCGAGAGTCAAAGAAGATGAGGAGATAACACTACAAAAGTCTCAGAAATCCTTTTACATGAGAATAAACTAACAACAAAGTGTTACGATGGTCATAATGAACCTAGCGCCTTATACAGCTGGCGAACAGGACATGCATTGTGTGGTAGCCGATTAAGAGTCTCAGGATGAACTTTGCCCTCTGGTGGTGTGGTGAAGTGTCCCTGAAGAATTTAAGAGTCAGCACAACCTTGTAGCAGTTTGTAGACGCATTTAAAGATTAAATCTGGGTTACAATTTAATTTCAGTTTAGTTAGTGCAACTGGTAGTAGGAGAATAGGTTAAAGAAAATCAGCATCAGCAACACTGTACGAGCGCTGAACACATCAAACCATGCCTTAGTCAACCATAGCAAAGCTTACCAAAGCAAATTACCTACGTAAACTTCCCTAGGTGTTGCAGAAATTGCACATTGCCCCATGTAACACCTTCCACCCATTTGAGATCAGGCCTTCTTCCTTATATGGTAAAGGACACATCTTTAGATTTTTTCCTTATAGGAATAAACTCGTTTGCTCATCATCTCACTCATTAGTCACACCTCTTAATCCTGCTAGGGTCGCAGAGAGGCTGATGCCTATCGCATTTGACATGGGTGAAGGCAGAGTACACCCTGAACAGCTTGCCAGACCATCACAGGGCTAACACACATACAAGCATTCATACTCACTCTCACACCTATTGGCAGTTCGGAACATCCAATTAGCCTAATGTGCATGTCTTTGGACTGTGGTTATAAACCGGAGTACCCTGAGAAAAACCACACAAGCACGTGAAGAACATGCAAACCTCACATGGCAATCAAGCACGAAACACGAACACAAGAGCTTCTTGCTGTGAGGCGGACGTGCTAACCACTACGCCACCATGCCGCCCTACACTCGTTTAGTTAAGGAAAGATATCGTCGATGTGGAAGTGTTAAAAAGAAGTACTGGAAAAAACACTCTAGGTATCCTTTTCATTTAATTAATCATGAAATTAACAGAATTGCTAGAAATTCATCACTGATTGCTTTTAATCTAAACTGAATCGGACCAATATTGTTGAACAGGGGCAGAATTTAAACTTAAAGAAAATTACACTGTCCAGGCAAAAAAAAAAGTCACACTCAAGAATATGTTGTTTCGCCTATTAATTGTTGTTCAGCTTTTAATAATAAAGTTAACTTATTATCAAATTACGGACATGTCAATATATATTTTCTACCAATTCTACCAAAGTGCAAATCACTTACTCATTTGTCTAACTAATTAATCCTGATATTAGGGTTGCAGGCAGGCTGGAGCCTATCTTAGCCGACACTGGGCGAAGACAGGGTCACCCCTTGAACAGCTCGCCAGACCATTGTAGGGCCAACACACACACAACCATTCACACTCACACCTAGGGGCAATATGGAAGAGCCAGTTAGCCTAACGTGCATGTCTTTCTGTGGGAAGAAACCAGAATACCCCAAGAAAACCCACACAAGCATTGG
>JAOUQZ010056441.1:17500-21439 GCA_028564935.1 Neosilurus hyrtlii
TCTGAGCGAAGATCAAAGTATGATTACACGAGCAGTTTATAAATATTGTTGCGTAACATTATACGATAAGCGCTATCCTGTCAAAATACATCATCATTCTCGTTTATCTGATACAGACACACTTATATACACACAAGCATAACTAATAAAATCATAGGAAACCAAAGCGCTGTATCAACTTCTGTTCTTATTTCTTACTGGTTAAGAGCATATTAACAGAACTTCACAATCCAAGGTCATTTTACTGGTAAATCCAACACTGGAGTAAGAACTGCAGCCCCAGAATGCAATGCAGCTACAATTCAGAGTTAGTGGTCTGTCAATACGAGCACAATCACTCACTCATTTGCCAAACTGCTTGATCCTAATAAGGTCACAGGGAGGCTGAGCCCATCTCTGCCGACACTGGGTGAAGGCGGGGTACACCCTGAACAGCCGACACTGACCACTGCAGGGCCATTTACACAGCCATTTACAATTCCACTTGCCCCCATGGGCAATTTGGAAAAGCCAGTTAGCCAAATGTGCATGTCTTACTCGGACGAAACCCACACAAGCATGGGAAGAACCTTGTCGAGCCCGGGACTCAAACCCAGGACCTTCTTACTGCGAGGTGGATATGCTAACCACTACTCCACCGTGAAGCCTGTGATGAGCGCAATGGATGAAAAGCTGAAGATCTGGAAGCTGATCAGTTTATTAGGGTGAAAGATCTGGACAGAGGAATAAAGTGCTGCTGCGGCGCCCTCTACAGGTGAAGTTGACTCACACTGCATGACTATCAGCAGGTACTAACGTTGCATTGTGGGTAATGTTAAGGCTTTGACAAAAAAAAAAGAGCACCATCAGGTAACAAGCCAGAGACAGGGCAGGGGCAGAGACATATCTTGAACAGAACTCAAAACAAACATAAGTGCAATGGCATTGGTTGCCATGGTAACCATAACACATAATGGCAGCGTTGGCTGGACAATTCACAAATGTTTAAGCAGTACAGAGGCAAAGTCCGCTGTCACATACGTCGCACAGTAGATATACACCGGACATTTGGGATAGTTGTGGGTAAGTCACCTGTTGTGCTCAGTGGTTAAGGCAGTGGGTTACTGATCCGAAGGTGAGGGTTCAATCCCCAGTACCAGCAATGTTGGGCCCTTAAGCAAGGCCCTTGTTGCTCAGTTCTATAAAAATAGTAATTATAAGTCGTCCTGAATAAGAGCGTCTGCCAAATGCTGTAAATGTGAATTAAAATACCGTCATTGACTTTTGAACATTTGTATTCTCGTAGGTGATATTTGAGGGGCGCGCGCTGTCGTAATGGTTAGTAGGTTCACCTCACTGCAAGGTTAGATTCCCAGACTTGGGCGTTTCGTATCACATTGATATAAACATCGTACGGTTTGACTCACAGACCTGATCTATCTGCAACTGAGCTGTTCAGGATGTACCCCGCCTTTGCCCAAAGTTGGTTGGCTGAGACAGGCTCCAGCCCCCAGTTTGGCAAATTAATAAATACCAAGAATCTGCAGAACGAAAGTCAGATATCATTCGATATTTCCTGAGATGGACTGTTGAATGGACTATAAAGCAAGATCCACAGAGGCAAATAATTGTTTTATTATATACTACACAGGGGGTGGCATGGTGGTGTAGTGGTTAGCATGTCTGCCTCACAGCAAGAAGATCTCGGGTTCGAATCCTGGTCTCAGGCGTTTCTGTGTGGAGGTTGCATGTTCTCCCCGAGCTTGCGTGAGTTTCCTCCAGGTACTCCGGTTTCCTCCCACAGTCAGTAGCATGCACAGTAGGCTAATTGGCTGTTCCAAATCACCCCTAGGTGTGAGTGTGGATGGTTGTATGTGTATTGGCCCTGCTATGGCCTGGCCAGCTGTTCAGGGTGAACCCTGAACACCGGGTCACCCGGTGACAGCTTAGATGGGCTCCTAACCGAAATTAGGATTAAGTGGCTTAGAAAATGAATGAATGAATGAGTCCACTACTCAAAAACATAAGAAAGGCAAGCAAAAGTGAGACAGCGAACCAATCAGATGACACCATTTCCATATTATACATGATAATGTATTGAACACCGTGAAATTATTTATGCAGGATTATTAATAATCACAAAAGTATTGAAAGTTTCTTGTGCTGTTTAACAGTTTCATCACTGTCATGGAAACAGAGCAAAGAAAATAAAATACAATAGCAAATAAATAAAGAAAGGCAAACATATGTGGACCTTATTAACTTCTCACACTCGATTCCTAATGCAACACTAAACGCTTGGTTTATTAAAAGGTCACACACACACACACACACACACACACACACACACACACACACACACACACACACACACACACACACACACACACTCGGAGTGGTTAAGTGCTAGTATCGATCGCAAAACATAAATATATGGTGTGCTACAAGTAATTAAAGTGATGGATATTTTGGCCTTTTCCAATTAGATGCTATCCTTGCTATGACTGTTCCAGAGCTCGGGTTACTGCCTGTGTGTCAGTTCTGCATGGATTTGTTAACAATTTAAAATGAAACAAAAACACCGCAATATCCCTTTTTGACTCACAGGATGCACTGCGTTCTTTTTCCTTTTGACTCATTAAAAAAATCCCCTGATGAATTTATACACAGATTTAACAACGAGCATCTGAGCATTTACACCATGCACCTGTTCTTTATTTCTTTCTGCAGTAAACACACCATTAAATCAATAAATGGATAAAAAAAAAGAAAAAGGTGTGGATGTAAAACAGCACTACTGTTTGTTTTATGATTTTATTTTTCCTTCTTTGCTTCAGGGAAACATCTGTCTTTATACTTACCCCAGGTGGGTTCTAATGGCTCTTTATTTGCACATATTGAAGTTTTTATAGTCCTAAAATACTTCTACTGCCTACTATTATCTGAATACACCTACACACATACACACACACACACACACACACACACTCATACACTCACACATGCACGCACGCACGCATACACGCACACTTGTATGTCTACATTTATGGGGACATTCAATCATTCATTCATTCATTTTTTGACCAGCTTTATCATACTAAGCATGAGGAGAGGCTGGAGCCTATCTCAGCCGACTCTGAGCGAAGGTGGGATAAACCCTGAACATCACAGGGCCAACACACACACACACACACATGCACAACCATTCATGGACTGGGTTAGAAAACTGGAATATCTAAAGGAAAACCACGTAAGCACAGGGAGATCATGCATGAGATTTGTATCTGGAACATACAAAGCCTGGGACTCGAACCCAGAATGTTGTTGCTGTGAAGAGGACAAGCTAACCACTACTACGCCACCGTGTCTTCTTGTGAGTAAGTGTACTGACATAATGCATCCCCTAGCTCCATACCCTAACCTTAACCATCACAACTAAATGCCAAACCCCAACCTGTTCTCGAACCTTAAACTAAACCTGATTCCAACCTCAACCCTAAAACCAAACCTTAACCATCAAACAGCGCTTTGAAAAAGTGCGGACCAGCCAAAATGTCCCCGTTTCCCAAAAATGTCCTCATTCCTTTGGCTAAAAATCATATTTCTGTCCTCGATATGCAGCTAGTACACACACACACACACACACACACACACACACACACACACACACACCCACAGAAACACACCTGTATCGCTATCTTTATGGGGACTTATTGATATAACGCATTCCCTATCCCTTTACCCTTTATTAAGTCCCAAAACTTAATCCTCAAACAGCCCTTTGAGAAAGTGAGGACCAGCCAAATTGTCTTAATTTCCCAAAAAGTCCTTATTCTATAGCTTAAATATCACATTACAAGTCCTCAATATGTAGCAAGTACACGAACACACTCACACACACACACACACACACACACACACACACACACACACACACACACACACACACACACACACACA
>JAOUQZ010056480.1:0-21430 GCA_028564935.1 Neosilurus hyrtlii
TGTGTGTGTGTGTGTGTGTGTGTGTGTGTGTGTGTGTGTGTGTGTGTGTGTGTGTGTGTGTGTGTGTGATGGCCCTGGCTGTGTCTGGCGAGCTGTTTGGGGTGTACACTCAGTGTCGGCTAAGTTTTAAGTTATAAAGCTTCACCACTACCTTAGTAGGAATGGTTAAATGGTTCAGCAAATGAGTGAGCGAGTGAGAGTTTCAAATTAAACTCGATTATTTCAGTGACATGTATTTCTATAACCACATACTGTATACAGTGTGATTCATTCATACCACCTAACATACACTGGTCTTCTAGAACAATTTTCACTAAAGACTAAAGGCATTAAAACCTGGATTCATGACATGAAACACTAGATACCTCAATATACCTCAATACAGCGCATAAATGTTTAAATAAAAAAAGGCAGAGAAATTTTAAAGTACTACACTTCAGTATGTGAAGCGGTCAAATGAGATCAGAGTAGGTCCAGTAAAATTTGAAGCGGCTTCCCATAAAAAGTGCTGTGACATGGAGGTTTTTTAAAAACTGGAATTTAAGGTCGAGTTTCGAATTTTGCTGCAAAAGAGAGGTTTTCGTTTGTCTTTAGAATGAGATAATTAAATGATCCTATTCGAGAAAACACAGGAGAAAACGTCTGAAGGTCAGGAACCAGGTGAGCCGCAACACTTTGAAAGCTTTAATGGAACAGATAACCAGACAAAGGAAGACAAGTGGCATTAATCATGTCTGAGGATTATTACAGCGTGAATGAGGTTTCAGTGCTGTTGTGAGGAAATGTGAAGGTTCGGCTGGGTGGAGAGATGTCAGACAAGAATTTCATCATCATCATCATCATCATCATCATGTCTTCCCGCAGGCTGGTGACTCGATTTGGTATCTTTTTCCATGCCTGTTGATCAAGCATGGCCACATTAAGGTGGCCCTCCGTTAGGCCGGTGTCCCGACCTAGCAGTTCTTAATGTGGTGCGAGGATGGCCAACTTTTCGCTTTGCTACTGGCATCCAGAGTTTGGGTATGGTATTCTTCATCAGCTCATTTGAGCAGTGATCATTCCCATAAACATTCCAGACTCCGCAGAGCAGGTGGGTATAACTTTGGAGGAGAGAATTAGAATTTCACAAAGATTTATTTCTTTATTTTTCTCTGTCATTACAGTCATACTGATAAAAAAAAAAGAAAAAAGTGTGAATGAATTGTGAGAGAAGCTGTGTGATTTGGTCAATCAGGAATTTCTTGCAAAGATGAAAAGAGTGTGCTCGCCACCCCTGGGAAATTCAGGTAGCGAGTAATGCATTGTGATTAAATTGAACCTTCATAGATCAAATGATAGAAATACCTTTTGTAGAAGAAAATGGTTTGGAAGATGGGAGCTTTTTTCTCACCATTGTTGCCTCTGGGGTTGGTCCCGTTCAGCACACACACATTCGTACTCACACACCAAGGGGTAATTTGGAGTAGCAGAACAAAATCTGCGTCTTTGGAGTGTGGGAGGAAACCAAAGCCTGAAGGGAGAGAACATGCAAAGCCCACACCAAAACACCTGAGCCTGGGACTCAAATACAGGACCTTCTTGCTACGAGGGACTGAAGCCCTGAAGACCACTTGCCTACGAATGGGAAGAAATGGATGGCCGAGATGGGACTTGAATAGTCTTAAAGAAAAAATGGAGCAATGCTTAATAGAGATACATTGGAGATAATTATGTCTCTCTTTGAATAAAACTGTCTGCCAAACAAATGAATGTAAATCTAAATTTATTTGATTAGAAAAGTGCCTGTGGGAAATTTGGGAGATGGGGCAGAACTCTTGCATCAGGTTTCCCACACAAGTGCATACCGGTAATAAAAAACAAGCAAACTTAAAATCTATCTGCCTGTCTGTCTGCCTGTCTGCCTGTCTCTTCACTCATAATTATCTTCACTTAAACCTTACCTTGTAGGAGACAGATGGACTATTCATCTAAAGGTCCAGAATTATTGGCATCATTCCTAAAAATGCCCAAGAAGTAATCTATGAAAGAAATAACACATGCAGTAATTGATATTTTGATCGACAAAACAGACAAAATACTGAACTAGATTTTCAGTTATTGCAATTTTACACTGGTTTCAAAATTATCTACTCTGTGATTCCGGCGGCATGGTGGCATAGTGGTTAGCACGACTACCTCACAGCAAGACGGTCCTGGGTTTGAGTCCCGAGCTCGTTGTTTCTTGTGGAGTTTACATGTTCTCCCCTTGCTTGCATGGGTTTTCTCAATTATGCGGTTCTGCAAATGAGTAAGTCAGTAGTTTTTGATTCCTAACTTGCAATGGAAAACAACACTGAGCATAATTCCTCTAAGTTCCACTGCACCATGATGTTCGTTTGAAACTCTGTTTACTTAGATTTGTGCAGATGGACCCTCTTTAAGTTGGACCACTGGTGTTTGGCAAATCCAGAAACTCTGTGATTGTAAAACACTGATTTTGAGTTTTAGGAACAGTTTCTGTGTTGTTTTTAATAGTCACTGTCTATCCATGTTGATCTGTGGGTAGGTCTGAACCTCCTGGCAGAGGCGCCCAGGTTTTGGATTGAAATGCCTTACCTAAGTACTGTAAGATCCCAAAGCATGAATGACTCACCACCATATTCTAGCACGGGCTTCCATTTTTTTTGTTGTTCCCTTCACCACCCGTGCTGATAATGCACGACCAATCAGTTTGGTTTTTGAACTCGTCTGACCACAACAACTTGCGTGCATCAGTGAGCCTTAGGCACCCATGACACTCTAACCACTTAACTGGATCTCCTTCCTTGTTCACCTTTGGTAGGTGATTTCCGCTGCATACCAGGAACACCCCACAAGTGCTGCTGTTTCGTAGATAAATAAACCCTGTCGTTTATCCATCACACCTTCTCAATGTCACTCAGATCTTAGCACTTGCTCATTTTTTCTGCTTCCAACACATCAACTTCGAAAACTGACTGTTTACTTTTTATCAAATACATCACACTGTAATGAGATAATCAACGTTAGATCACCTGTTTGCAATGTTAATAATCACCTGTCAATCTTATTTTTTATGTTATGGGTGATCAGTGGAAAAAATACATTCCTTAATATTTTATATTTCTAAATGCAGTGGTAGTGACCGTGACACCTTTTAGACTCAATCTTGCTGGGATTTTTGTGCGCTCACACCATACCGATCATGATCCCGAATTAAGCCGATCATATTCCGACGTTATTCTGATGTTGGTCTGATGTTTCATACGATTTTGTTCTCTGAACTCAAAAATAGCCACATTTTTCAACACTCCCAAAATATTTCACTCTTCCCCGAAGTTTCCCCTGAAATTCTACAATGTCTTCTGATGCATACCGAGGAGCACTGATGTTCTTTGATTTTTTCCGATGTAACACCGGAGTATGATCTGGATTATGATCAGTATGCTGTGAGTGCAACTTTAGTCTTGGAATTGAATTTTGCCGCCTTGACTACAACTTATCGAATATGCCAACATGGATTCAGAAGCTTTTACAGATGTGAACCAGGGAACATTACTAATGAAAATTCATAACAGTGAAAACAGAGGCAAATATCTACTCTATCTGTTACATAATAGTTAAAAGAACCTCCATTTTTGTATGCCAAGAGATCACATCAACATTTTTCAGTTGGGTCACAAAATCAATTCAGGTCAAAGTTCACCAAGGCCTAAAAATATGAAGCTAGTATCTCGTGGATCAGTGAATACTGATGAATAATGGGTTCCGTCAGGGTTCACAAAATATTGATAAACAGTTGGCAAATAATCTTTTGGGTTGCAACGGTTTTTACTGTCTTGTTCAAAAGTTTCTTTGCAAATGTATTTTTCCACAAACAGTTTTAAAACAGTTTTAAGTGTTGGAAAACAGTTGTAACATGGGTCTTTAAAGTTTTTTTTTTTTGGTTCGCCAAGTAGTTGCCAACACAGTGCTGGGGAGGGTCTGCTCTTAAAAAGGTCTTTTTATATGGTTGGGTCAATCTATCATTCTTTATCCTCCTCTTCTTTCATTCTCTTCTACTGTAAGATAGTTGCAGTAGCAGCCAGACAAAGCAATTCTTCTGCAAGGGCAGCAGCATGTTGGGCTTCTTCCTGACAGAAATCCAGCTTCCTATTTTATAGGGTTGGGTGGTTCGATTGCAAGATTCACCTTACATTCACCTGGTATTTTTCTAGGAGTTAGCAAAAGGTCCTAAACGTTCCCAAACAGTGGCAAATATTTGTAAATATATGCTTGCCAATTGTCTTTTTTAAACACCTCCCCAAACATTCATGACAATGTTGCAAATTGTCGGTAAGTGTCGCAAAATGACAGGGGCGAGCCGTGATTTTCATTAACATTTGTCAGGAAGGTTGGTGAAGCCAAAATTCACCACGTATATTAGCATTTGCAATTATCGTCAGATAAAGGCTTTAACGATTAAAATGCTAAAGTGTATGGCATCTCTGATCAACTACAGAAGTCCTTCTTCAGTATTCAGTATTATGGCCTGTATAGTCTATAATCTTTACTGTCATATTAAACAAATTCAATGAGAGAATGAAGGAAAATTGTCTTGTGTCTTGTAGATGATAATGTGAAAAGCAAGAACAGAGATGACTGATGTGGAGACTGTTGTCACTGACTTCGCTGCCACAGGAAGGACTGGACGACGAAACGCCATGCCAGATATTTTAGGCTCCAATGCAGGACCAGAAGCAGAAGACCTACCAAACAAACTAGCTGATCTTGCTGTCGAAGGTACGGTTCACTGTGGCTTCAGTGATGTTTCTAATATTTAGAGAAGTAAAGAGAGTTAAAGATATGAGAGATACTTGCACAGTGATTAAACTGAGTAAAACCAGAATTACTCACTCACTCACTCATTCACTCACTCACTCATTTGCCAAACTGCTTTATCCATTCTTAGGGTTGCGGGGAGGCTGGCGCCTATCTCAGCCAACACTGGGTGAAGGCGAGGTACACTCTGAACAGCATGCCAGACCATCACAACGCAACACACACAATCATTCACACTCTTATGGGCAATTTGGAGCGTCCAATTAGCCTAATATACATTTCTTTGGACTGTGGGAGGAAACCATTCAGGCACAGGGAGAACATGCAAACTCCACACAGAAACGCCCGAGCCCGACCTTCCAGGACCTTCGTGCATTGATTGATGGTCTGTGTTTCTTTGTGGAGTCTGCCTTTCCTTCCGAGTACTCCCGTTTTCTCCCACAGTCCAAAGATATGCACATCGCGCTAATTGGCTGTATAAGTGTGAGTGTGAATGTGAACAGTTGTTTGTGTGTGTGTGTGTGTGTGTGTGTGTGTGTGTGTGTGTGTGTGTCCTGCAATGGTCTGACGAGCTGCTTAGGGTGAATAGAAAAGCTCACCCTGGAGACATGAGTTTAAAGGTCATGCTGTACTTGGAAAATAATCAACCCCAGAGTGATGTTTAATGTGGCCCGACTTGTCACCTGCAGCCTTTATCATTGTGTAAATGTTATGTTATGGTGCTTTATATACACATTATATTCATGATATACATTTAACAGATGATGCTGAGCATGGAGGAGAAGGTTCATCCTCAAGTGACCCAGTCAAGGACCCTGCAGGGGGGAAGGACCAGGCAGAGGGAACATAACTTCACCCATTGGAGCCTGAACCAAACAGCACCACAAACAATCTTTCGTTTAGCCTCCATGACCAAACTACTGTTATGGTTGCAGTCTGTGCTATGCAAGATCAGCTTCACTGGAGGATTTTACTTTGATGTAGGCTGATGGAGGAGCACACCCATCCTCTGGAAATGTTTGTTTTGACAGAATCAGTCAGTCCCCCCCATGTGTGGCACAAAGAATAATAGCGTTTATATGTCTTAGAAAGAACCATATAATGTTATTTTCCTAGTTTCATAAGGGACCACATAATTTATTTTTTTTTATTGTCAGTAAACTACAAGAATGTCTAGTTTCTATAAAATAAATTCCATTCCATTTGTATATGTGAGTACAATTAAAACCTTAAGTATGTGGTTAATGATCTATTTTGTGAATTTTTTTTATTTTTGATGAATATACTGTATATTGTACACTTTTTTCTGAGTGCTTTTTTTGTCAAAGTCAAAATGAGTAATTATGGAACTCTTATTTATTTATTTGTTTGTTTATCTTGGCTTTTCATTATCCTTATCAACTGCTGAATGTTACACATCATGTCATTGTCTTACAAGTACTGTAGGCATCAAATAAAAAAAAAAATAGGTGGTGGTTTAATATTATTTTGTTCTCTCAAAAGTAAAGAAGCAGTGCATCAGCCTCAGCAGGTGGGATGTCCCTGATGCGTGCAAAGAAAAAAAAAAACAACAGAATTTTTGTAACACAAAAATATTTTTATTACTCATTCATTAAAAAAAATTAATGTGAGCCAAACATCAAGTCTGTGTGAAGATATTCAAAAAAGAATGTTTCCTCAGCAACCACATCCACTCTGCTAGAAAACCTGACCGAAGACCTTTCATATGAACAAGCATCAAATCTCTGTTATAAGTAGCTGTGGAGATATTCAAAAAAGAACGGTTCCCTAGCAACCAAATCCACTTTTTCTAAAAGCCTGTCTAAAGACCTTTCATGTGAACCTAAAATCAAGCCACAGTGACTGTGGAGATACAAATTAAGTGCACAAAGGTTATGGTGAGAGAGACAGAGAGGGACACGGAGTCCAGCTGATGAGTGTCCATTACATGGGACATCCCACAATAAAAACAGATTCATAAAGATTCTTAAAGTGCATTTGAATTGAAATGTACAATTTCAACTGTATTGTTGTCTGTTACACCAATGTACTAAATGCTGGCATTCTGTAAAATAAACCCTGTACTTAGTTTTTGTGGCTGTGTCTGTAGAAGTGTTTGCTATATTTACTCCTGAGAATCAATTGGTATAATAGGTGTTACCCAATTGAGATCATTTTTTTTAGCATAACCACACACAATCATACAAACAAATCAGTTATCTGATTCACCGGCCCTAAAAATCCCCTCCTCCAAGATGATGTATAAATAATGGTGTTCTGCTCGGCAGATTAAATGAGCAAAGTCTGCTTTACCATCTCTGGTCCCATAAAAAAAAAATAGATTAATTATATAAAAATGGAAGCTTTCATCGGCACTTGGAAACTTATTGAAGACCAGGACTACGATAAGTATCTGAGAGCAATTGGTGAGTCATTTTTTTAAAAATTAGTTTTCTTCACTTCTCTTTCTTCTCTGCATTTTCACACCATTCCAAGGCTATTCTTCAAATAAATTAATGTATACCATGATACAGGTTCTGAGGAAGAAGTGATTGCTGTTTCAAAGGTACTGAAACCAACCATTACATTTTCTCAAGAAGATGACATTGTGACAATTAATCGGCAGAGCGGCACTGGTACTGAGGAAGTATCATTTAAACTGGGTAAAGAATTCCACAGTATCAAAAAGGATGGCAGATACTGCAAAGTAAGTAATAGTTAATTCTAAAATGGTTACAGTTACTTTTCGTTTCCATGTTTAGGTTTTGCCACAGTTAAAGTAGAACAATGAATGAAGCTTAGAACAGTTTGTGCATTTTGCATTATTAATCTTCTCCACTGGACACTGTAGGACATGGACAGTATTTAGAAACTTCAAGCCAATAATGTTACTTGATGTAATAAGTTAAAAAAAAAATTTACACGAACAACTTACAGATGGGTTTGTATGGCAGAGATCCAAAAACAAATGTCATTATTGATGTGGTGAAAGTTTTGTAAGGTTTACTGAACATTTTTGAAAGGAGTCTGCAGTGTGAGCATTTTGTTACAAACACATTTACTTTAAAATGTCTGCAGCTAGGGGACTATTTCCTTACAGCTATTATAGTGTGAATGATGACAGGAATTATTTTATTACATAAATTTTTCATGCCATTAAACGTAACTTGAAATTGCAAAAAAATAGGTGTTGCTCATTAGTAATATAAAATTGTATTCTGCATATCTCTGCAATATAACACAAATATAACCCCCTTCAAAAGGTGTTTAATCTTCACTTAATTCAGTAACAGGAGCCCTTATAGAACCTCCACCAAGCCTAACAATCCCCAATATTAACTAAAATGACCATGTCTCACAATGTTAAAGAATCTTTTAAAGAATTCCTCAATTCAGAATTCCGTCCAGATCATCTTCAATATCTGATGGCGTCTTTCCTGTCCAAAGCCCTAACTCTGGAAAATATTTTATGGAACTCTGCATATAATTTTTTTTTTTTGCAAATAACAGAAAGAATGCATCACATCCTACTGGGCCTGTGGTAATTTCATAAAGAAAATTTCTAAAGAAAAAAAAACCTTGAGGTATCACAATGTTAAAGAATTTGAAAACATTCCTGGATTCAGAATTTGATTTGGATTCGTCTTCCTTAAACAAAGCCCCATCTCTGGTACAAATGTCATGAAAGTTCATGCATACTTTTTTTTGTATAATCTTACTCATAAACAAACACACAAGCCAATGGTAAAACATAACCTCCCAGGTAGGGGTAAATATGAAATTTATGTCATTTTTGAGAACTGACTCGATATAACCAAAGATTGTTTGCTAGATTGTTGTAGTTCTGGATGGAGACCAACTTGTACGGGTGGAGAACTGGGGCAGTAAAGAATCAAGGTCTACCTTCGAGATCAAAGATAGGAAACTGATCAGGGTAAGAACAGGCTCAATTTACTTCATAAGTTGTACATGACAGCAATTTAAAATATGATACTACTACTACTACTACTAATAATAATAATAACAAATCTGCATAAAATTTTACAGACAGTCACATTTAAGGACATCACAGCAGTGCGAACCTTTACGAGGGTGTAAAAGTTGGACGACCTTCCATCTATATTGTTAGTACTTTTTTTTTTTTTAGAGGAGACTGGAAACATTTGTAAAAGAAGAAATAGATATCTCCATTATCACTTCTTGTGTCCAGTCATCTACTGTAAACCATTTGAAACCAAACTCAATAAAGAATTATGTAAAGTATGTTCTCATGCCATTCCTTAACACTGCCATTAGATACACTTGCATAAAACACAATTAGAAAATCCTGTTAACACAATGGATAAAATACACTGTGGTGGAGGCAGGTTAACTGAAACTGAAATGAAAATCTAAAGACTACCAGAGATGTACTACAACATGTATATGACACAAATCAAAT
Organism: Neosilurus hyrtlii; assembly: GCA_028564935.1. Classification (NCBI taxonomy): domain Eukaryota; kingdom Metazoa; phylum Chordata; class Actinopteri; order Siluriformes; family Plotosidae; genus Neosilurus; species Neosilurus hyrtlii. Next base: position 9,260 of record JAOUQZ010056480.1, read on the forward strand.
ATTATACTATATATTTATATGGGATGAAACGTGGGATAAAAGGGGAATGAAATGTACTAAATTAAAAAGCCTCAACAAGAAAACATTCAGGTAAATAAGAATGTAGATTTAATGGGAAATAGAGTACAAAGATCCAAAGTACAGGTGAGTTTGTAACTACAGTATTCTCATATCTAGACAATGAAGTTCATACCTTTTGTAAGTTTAGAAAAATAAACCCTCTCTGGCTGTATTCATCCTACTTACTTTATGGAACTCTAAAATCTGTTTCTTGGAATAGAAACGAGGAGTCCACTTCAAGTAAAGTTGGTCAATTTTTAAAAAAAAATCTGATTTTTTTTTTTCTTTTAATAGGCATAGAAATGATCAGAGTTTCACTTGTTCTGCTACAATTTATAACACGAGTTAGCAGGTTTTAAAAGTGGGGCTTTCAGTGGGACATGCGCAGGTGCCTGAAAAAGAGGCTCAGGGAAATAACTTTTTTTTATTATTATTTTTTTTTACATACAAAATTTAGCAGGTTTTGCAAGTGGACTCCTCAAACATTCTAACACCAGCCTTTATATATAACATACAGTTGGAGTGCACTGTTAGTGAAAGAAAGTAGCTGCCAGAATATAAATGTGACCCATAATAGCAATGTGGGTATTAAGTCAGAAATTATTAATTTTTTTATTTATTGGTACCATTTTGTAGCTGATATCCTAAGCTTTAAAACGATACCAAATGTTTCACCATATGTTGCTAGTTTTGGAATAACTAACCAAAAGCTTGCAGGAATTTTCAGCCTTTTAACTTTGGAGAAGATTACGTTTAAAGTTTAACAAAGTATTTAATAATTTCAGACTTACCCACTTTACTGTGATGGGACACAATATTTATTTATTTATTTGCATTATAAAAATAAAAGCTTTCCATTTGTTAATATAAATAAAATTTAACGCTTAAAATTAGGAGTTATTTAATAAAGGGAGGAATCTGTTCACCAAATGAGATCAGATGATGTATGCACACCATGGTTGTGTAGTGTTTAGCACGTCCGCCTCACAAAAAGAAGGACCTGGGTTAGAGTCCCAGACTCAGGCAATCCTGTGTGGAGTTTGGTTGTTCTCCCTGAGCTTGCATGGGTTTTCTCTGGGTATTCTGGTTTTCTCCAACAGTCAAAAGACATGGACATCAGGCTAATTGGCTGTTTCAAATTGCCGCTAGGTGTGAGTGTGTGTGTGTGTATGTGTGTGTGTGTGTGTGTGTGTGTGTTAGCCCTGCGATGGTCTGGTGAGCTGTTCAGGGTGTTCCCTGCCTTCGCCCAGTGTTGGCTGAGTCCCTAGTAGGATTAAGCGGATTGGCAAATAAGTGAGTGAGGTAGTTATAGTCATTTATATATCACAACAAATAATGTTTTTAGAATACAAAGCACCCCCCCCCCCCCCCATCATTTAGATACTCTGATGCATTTCTATCAGTTTAATTTTCCTAATTCATCCAATAACCCAATTTTTTTTTTTACTTAAATTTATGACAGTAAAAAATATTAATTTCTGTACTTTTTAAGGTAGAGATGGGCTTCATATTTCCGACAGCACAGGTGAGAAGTAATCACATGGGCAATGCTTGCATCTCCGCGAAGCCCTATATGCTCACACCGGACAGATGTACCTTTTGCAGAGATGCTGTAGTTGCCTGTTCTGGAGAAGACAGTGATCTAACTCACTTGATTTTGACCTTTCCTGCAGTTGTGAAAGACGTGCCAACTGTAGCCTGAAACCTTCTCGGGGGCAAGACCTTCTTCTGGGGCTTCACTTTCTTTTGGTCTCTTTTGTAGGAGATCCAGGACATGATGACTGCCACAGACAAGGCACGCCAACAAATGTACTGTACACTGTAGCATGGCTTGGGAAATGTTATCTGTGTTTTGAATTTCTCGTCTCACTGTTGTACATTGTTGTACTATTCCTGGTTCACTCAGTATTCCAGTATCCCTCTTCTTTTGTTCTTCATATGTTTTACATATGAATATTATGTTGTCTTTTTTGGTTAACACTGATAGTCCTGCGTTCAAACCTCGTGGCCAGCTGGAATCTTTCTGTGTAGAGTTTGCATATTCTTTCCTGTGGGTTTCCTCCAGATACTATGATTTCCTCCTGCAGTCCAAAGACATAGATGCCTCTCAACAGAAGGCAGCTGGGATTGTTTCCAACTTCCCTCATGACCCTGATGGCAAAAGAGTATAAATATTGGGTGAATGGATGAAACAGACTGTATATATTTTTTTTAAATTGCCTTTAAAAATTTTTATTCTAATAAATATTCATTTAGAAATATGATTAAAAATCAGAAACTTTTCCAAATCAATACACATTTGGACCACACCATCGACTTGTACTACCTGAAGAGCACATGTAATCTATTGGGGGGTAGAAAACTGAGTAGTAGATTGTATTCAACAGGTTTTTCCGGAAATAATTGATAAACAATAATGCCCATGGAACTTTTAATAGTAATGACAAGCGATTTTTATAGTAGTACTTTTGTTACTATTTACTTTATGAATGGAGTACACTTTAAATCAAAGGATCTCAAAGTCAACATGACAGCCATGGAGAGTTTGGTTAAAAAAATGCCTATAAGTCAATGAAAGGTTGAATAAGTGGCTTAAAACATTAATACAATTTGTGATGGGCTTATATAAAAGCACTCTTCCTGTCTCTGCACATTATACATCAGTACATGTTGAATTAAACATGATAATGTGACATTTGATTTGAAATATAACCTTTATAAATAAAATAAAAAAATACTACTCTATTTACATACCATAAATAATATTTACTATGAAAATACAGCAAGGTAATGTGTACAGTAATGTACAGGTCACATGATCACCAAAGGGGGTCTGAATTTCTTGAAAATCTGGGGGGTATCTTTTTTTCTTCTTCTTTATTTTCAGTTATATGAACTAATGAGGAAACTGGTACTCAAATTATAGATACAAAACACTGTTATTCTAACTTACATAAATAAAAACAAATAAAACAAACAAATGAATAGATAGATAGATAGATAGATAGATAGATAGATAGATAGATAGATAGATTAGCAGACAGACAAAGAGATGTATAAATAAATAAATTACTTGAAGGGTTTTGAAAAACCCTTGTTTTTGTTTTTGTTGTTTGTTGTTTTTTAGCATATAATTAATACTGAAGGTTTAATCTACCATGGTGTCCATATTTTGATCTAAAGTAAACAGTCATTATATTATAATTTAAAAACAACTAATTTATCATTAATTGATAATGGAGTGAGCAGATATGTTGATGTAGAGTCATAGGCTGAAAGGGTGGTCGAAGACACTTCCTTGAATTTTCAAGTAGAAAAGTTGAGGGGAGCATTGTTATTTTGTTTTTTCTAGTTGGAATTTATACATATTTTATAAAGTCTAAAAGTCCTCCAGCCAACTGTGTGGGTATTACAGGTCACTAGTGGTAAAAACAAATGATAAAATAAAAAAAATACAGACCCTTTTTATGCATGTAAAACTGATTAGAATGACAACAATGTGACTACAAATAAGAAATAAATAATTTAGATTAAGTAATAATAAGTAATTTAAGATTCTAATTTAACGCAGACATACAGTATAGTACATTTTCCTGCTTTTCCTTCTGTATGTCATTACAATATATAATACCATTGAGTGCATATAAATTATGCCATTTTTGGAAGTCATTCAGAATTATAGTATTGTGAGGCAAAGCAAGGGTAGAATTTTAAAAATTATAGCGTTCCTCCTGATTGGCTGTGGCACAATTTTTAGCTCCTCCCACCTCCACTTAGCAAAACAACCAAATGGCCAAATTTCCATCTCCCTTCTTATCTAAACTTGTTTTTCATCTACAGCGACTGATACTGAACAGTTAGGTTTCCCCATGCTGAGATCTGTACACTTTTTATTTCCTCCTAGAAATCAGTTTTTAAACCTTTACTTTACTATTACATTACAAGGCACAGATACAACTGACTCAAAGAAGTCCTAGAGGAGGCCAGTACTGTGGGTCGAGCAGAGTGATTTCCTAACTTCACCACAGAATCCACTGTCATATAATGTACATACTTATATTATATCAACTTTTCTGGATACATGCACCAGTTTAAAACACCTCCTTCCTAGATGCGTCCATATTAATAAAATATCTCAAGATGAAACTAATTAAGCTCTCTGGATAAATATAATTATAAGAATGAGAAATTCTGAATATTTGCACCAGAAAAGGAGGAGTGATAGCAAAGAGAAACGACACCCTACACATCTATTGAACACTGAGCTGGAGAAAATCCTTAATGTGTAGACTTGGGTAGCAAATTGAAAAAAAAAACAAAAAAAAAAGAAAAAAGAAAAGAAGGGTGCTGGACTCATGACTGAGTGGTTGTGGGTTCAAAATCCCAGTTAGACCCCCACTGTGTTGAGACCTGGGCAAGGTCTCAACCACAAATGTGCCTCTGTCCACCCAGCAGTATAAGTGGGTACCAGTAAAAAATACTGGGAAGGTTTACCTGTGATGAACTAGAGTCCCATCCAGGAGGAGTTGAACTCCTAAGTCGCTTCACACTAAGGTTTCCTGGGATAATCGCAGACTCCAATCAGGATCATTACTTGCATGTTGAGCCAATATATATATAAATAATACTCAAATCGCCCTAACAAAACTTATTCAAAGCCTATTCAAAAAAATTCTCACATGACGACATAATGCAGAATACATAATACAATAGAACCGCTGCTCCTCCATGTTGAGAGGAGCCAGTTAAGGTGACTCGGGCATCTGATTAGAATGCTCCCAAACGCCTCCCTGGTGTGCTGTTTCAGGCATGTCCAACCCGGAGAAGACCCCGGGGTTGACCCAGATCTATGTCTCTCGGCTGGCCTGGGAACGCCTCGGTGTCCCCCCGGAAGAGCTGGAGAAAGTGGCTGGGGAGAGGGACGTCCAGACCTCACAGCTTAGGCTTCTGCCGCCGCGACCCAACCCCGGTACAAGCGGAAGAAGATGAAGATGAAGATGAAGACATAATACAGGAAACCAACACAAGCATGTATGGAGCTTTATTTAAATGTAACCTATTTTCTCAACATCAGCTTTAAAGTCTAGTACCCAACACAACATGTGACAGAATGTGGGTTAAAACCATACTAAGAAAAACGTTGGGTCTTATCCACGAACATTAAATGCAATATGAAATAATACTTACTGTGCAAACATGAAGAGAAAATGATGTATTAATAAGTATAATTAACTCTGGAGAACCGTTTGCATTACAAAATTACCAGCACTAGTTCTTTCTTGCAAGGTTGTTGCTCCGTGGTAAAAAGTAATGGTGAGCCTAAATGGATCTTTTATAAATAATCTTAATAACAGCTCTTTATATTCTTTACTTTCTGGAGCAGTTAACAGTCGCTGTTTATAGTCGTCTATCATGGGACTGCACCGGTAAAATGGAGTAAAATGGAATATATGAGCTATTGCATCAGATATACTGTATGTATGCTTGATTATCGGTGTGAGTAGAGAAAACCTGAGGCAAAACAGAACAAGCAGCAAATGAGCTGGAAAGCTCCAAAGATATTTGTTTACTAGATTATTACTGTCTTCTTACTGTACCATGGCCTGACTCTCACCCAGAGCGTGTCATACAGTGACAAAGTCCAGGAACTGGAGAACAACATAATATGGTCTTGCCAATGGAGAAAACGCTAAAGCATGCTGTAACCCGCCACACTTTAATACTGAGTATCTCTTTTGAGTTGTGAACAAGTCACTACCCACAGATTGCGTTCTCTCTCACTTATTTGCTGAGCCAATCAATCCTATTAGCGTCTCATAGAGTCTGGAGCCTGTCTCAACTGGCACCATTTGAAGGTGAGGTACACCCTGAACAACTCACTAGACCAACACAGGGCCAACGCAAGCAACTATTCACACGCACACTCACATGTAGGGGCAATTTGGAACAGTCAATTAGCCTAATGTGCTTGTCTTTGAACTGTGGGAGGAAACTGGAGTGCTCGAAGGAAACCCACTCATGCAATAGGATAACATGCAAACAGACAAACGCCCTTGTTGAGACTCAAATTTCCGGAAGCTCAGAAATTTCTTTTTTTTAAGATTGTTGTTTTTTTCCCCCCTAGATTTGTTATGCAGTGATACAAAATAAAAATATTCACTTTCAAATGCATTGTAAGCAATGGGGCAGCACAGTGGCATAGTAGTTAGTACGTCTGCCTCACAGCAAGAAGGGTTCCTGGGTTCGAGTCCCGGGCTTAGCAAAGGTGTCATTGTGTGGATAAATTCTAAATCTAATTGGCCATTCCAAATTGACCAAAGGTGTGTGTGTGTGCGTGTGTGTGTGTGTGTATGTGTGTGTATGTGTGTGTATGTGTGTGTGTGTGCTGGCTCTGCAATATATGGAAGAGCTGTCCATGTCACCTTTGCCAAGAATGGGCTGAGATAGGCTCCAGCCTCAATGTGACCCTAGTAGGTAAACGGTAGGATACATTTTTAAATAGATTTATACCATTTGACTGACACCCTTATCCAGAGTGACCTACATTTATAATTTTTATACAACTAAACAACTGAGGGTTAAAGGCCTTGTTCAAGGCCTCAAGAGTGGCAGCTTGGTGGAAGTGGGGCTTGAATCCCTGACCTTCGGATCAGTGATAATACACAAAAGACATTTAAGTACAGTGTACAAATATGCTTTGTAACTGGTCCCTGGCTGTATTCATAGTTTTCCAAACCCATGCACATTTTATTATTTATTATATTATTCTTTTTATGTTATTTTTTTTCCCACCCACTGAAATCATCTTGACTGTATTTACCTTTATAATTACCACAATTTGGAAAACAAATTGGATGTCTGGGAATTGTGAAACAGCCCTTAATGGTACAGTCTCCTCCCATTGCACACTGTATAAATATTTAGGAAAGCCTTTTTAAAAAATCACAAAATTTCTGTGTTCCTTTGATTAATAAATAAATAAATAAATAATAATAATCTATTAACAAAATGGATGCCTTTATTGGAAGTTGGAAACTTGTCAAAACGGAAAATTTCAGTGAATACCTGAAAGCTCTTGGTAAGAGCATTTAAATTAAAATCTGAGCCCTATGAAGTGTTTTTATCTCCAGGAGTTTTTGACTTGATGACAAAATGTTTTCTTGCTTTCACAGGTGTCAGGGATGAAGTGATCAGTGTTGCCCAAGTAATTAAACCTGTTGTAACTTATTCCAAAGAGGATGACTTAATTGTTTTTAGCACAAAGAGCAGTGTTCATACTTCAGAAGTCTGGTTCAAGCTGGGTGAAGAATATTTTGAGGAAACCAAAGATGGTAGACAATGCATGGTAAAAACCTACTATTAATTTCTAGACGTGTAGTTAAGTAATTATCTGAGACAATTTGATGTATCTGTTGTAACAAGACTATAAGGTTGAAACGTCCACAAATAACTGAACACTGACTTGAATGATTTTGCACAGTGTGTGGTGTTGAACCTGGAACTGAAATGAACTCGAATGGAATTTTACAGAGTCAAGAATCTTCACAAAATAGCCCGTAATATTTTATAAATTAAAAACAGTAGTTTTGAATGCATAAGTATCCCTTGTTATCAGGGCAATTAGGACTTAGTGGTTATACCATGGGGCGACTGACGGAAAGGTTGTGAGTTCAGATACCGTAGCCTTGCACCTCAGTTCTGTTCTGTCTCTCTTACGAATGCCTTTGGGTAAAAGGATTTTCCAAATAAATCTGTTCTGGTGCAATTAGTAGAAGTTACACAATTAATTCATTGAAGTCCACTGACTTATCACAATAAGTCTGACTATCAATTATTGCTTATGTATTAAATTAAATAATAAATAAATCCTTATTAAAACTGCCGAGAGGAGATTGTCCAGCAAAAGTCAGTAAATGAGTAAGTATGAAATAGAGAGGGAGGTGTGAATTTCTAAAAATCTCAATTCAGTTCATTTCAATTCCAAGCTTTAACATACAGAGCCCCCAAGGGGACATGGGGAAAACAAAGTTTGGCTTCTGTTACTCACAGTATAATTTCTGGTGCTCACAGTAAAGTTTCTGGTGTACTCATAGTAAAGTTTCTGGTACTCACAGTAAAGCTTCTGGTACTCAGAGTAATGTTTCTGGTGCTCATGGTAAAGTTTCTGGTACTCACAGTAATGTTTCTGGTGCTCAAGGTAAAGTTTCTGGTACTCACAGTACAGTTTCTGGTATGCATGGTAAAGTTTCTGGTACTCATAGTACAGTTTATTTTCTGGTGCTCATGGTAAAGCTTCTGGTACTCAGAGTAACGTTTCTGGTGCTCATGGTAAAGTTTCTGGTAATCACAGTAAAGTTTCTGGTACTCACAGTAACGTTTCTGGTACTCATGGTACAGTTTATTTTCTGGTGCTCATGGTAAAGTTTCTGGTACTCACAGTGAAGTTTCTGGAACCCACAGTAAAAATTCTGGTACTCGTGGTAATGTTTCTGGTGCTCATGGTACAGTTTAGTTTCTGGTGCTCATGGTAAAGTTTTTGGTTGTCATGGTAAAATTTAGTTTCTGGTACTTGCAGTAAAAATTCTGGTACTCGTGGTAATGTTTCTGGTGCTCCTGGTAAAGTTTCTGGTGCTCCTGGTAAAGTTTCTGGTAGTCATGGTAAAGTTTCTGGTGCCCATGGTAAAGTTTCTGGTGCTCATGGTAAAGTTTCTGGTGCTCGCCAGAAGCTTTTGTGTGCACACCAGAAACCAAACTTTTTTGGGGCTCATGTCCTGTATAGCAACACTATAAATATGTGAAGAGGTTCAGGGTGGTTTTAAGCTTATGTAAAGCGCTGTATGGTAAAATAATATGGCTTTTAAATCTGTTCATAACATAAACACAAGTTTAACTATTTTCCAGAATGTCATAACCCTGGAAGAAAGCAAACTTTTACAGGTACAGAAATGGGATGATAAACAAACCACATTTGTTCGTGAGATCAAGGATGAAAACATGATTATGGTAAGAATGTGTTGAATGCATATCTGTGAAGCTGACTGAACGTGTAATAGACTGTTGAGTAAAATGAATTAATGTATTACTCTTCGCATCTTGCAGACAATGACCTTCGGAGACATTGTATCCACCCTCACCTATGAGAAGGTATAAATGATGGACCACGTTCCAGTGTAGAAGCTTGTTTTATGCAAATATCTAGATGTTGTCCAAATATATACATGAGATGCGTTATCAGTACAAGTCTAATTACTTCTATTCCATCAGACACCAAGCATAAAATAAACGCCAGATCAGATTATTACAACGTGTAACTGTTTCTGTGTAATGACAAATGACTACAGTTTATTCTGACCCTTTAAGAAATCATAATTAAACCACAGTATAATGTTATAATCGGTTTTCTTTTTTAATTATTTGTTGTTTATGTCCTTCTTGGTTAAAAAGCTAGTATTATTCTTTTTAATAATATACTTAATCATAAAGTATAGGTTGAAAGTTCTCAAGCAGAAGTCAATAAAGCAGCAATGGTTGAATGAGTCTGTTGCTTAGTCTCGATGACCGGTTGTCTCAGTGTGGAAAGGTGGCTGAATGTTTTTCCTGTTTAATTAAAAATAATCCCAGTGTTCAGCTCTTCTAGTCACAGACAATTAGAGTTATTGCTCCTCTTATGGCAAGTTATTCGAATATTTTCCCTGTCATTGGCTCGGCACCAGACGAATTTGTTATATCCTTAAAACAGCTGAGAAAAGAATTAAATGACCTGATACTTTGAACCTTCAAATCTCCTAATCTCCTATCTCAAAGCACTAATCACACCCTGCACTGCACCGCGTTTTCTCAGATCCACCAGCACTGCTCAACTGGTCCCTCCTTCTATTCAGGAACAAGGAACACATGCACTAGAACTCTGCTCTGTTCTGGCACTGAACTGGTGAAATGAACTTCCCCTAGATGTCCAGACAGCCCACTAAGTTCGACTTATGGTATATTTAGCCTGTGTCCTACTGAACCAGTATAAAAATGTATTCGCTGATCATGACTTCAAAGAGCTTCTGTAAGTCACTCCGGATAAGGGAGTCTGCCAAGTGGCATAAATGTAAATGTAAATAATAGCCAATCCTACCAAATGTGATCCTGGTGCACCATACTCTGATTAATATGGTGTTCACATACTCTCCTTTATATATTATTCCAGTGTATTTTGTAACGATTTCAACATTGTTTGGTAGCCCATGATTTCAACATCAATTTTATAAAACTATAAAGAAATAGTTTGGTGTAAAACCCATGCAGTGTATTAGTCTAAAGCAGGGTTCTTATGGGTCCTCGAACTCCTGGAGGGTCATGGAATTTTTTCAAAGTCACTGAAAATAATGTAATATGTGGTAAGCGTTTAATGTGCCAACGTTTTTGGCACATTCAGAGAAGTGCCGTAGATCATAGATGCCTTAAACGTAGATATAAATAATTAAATTATTAACTACATTTTTTTTACAAAAAGTTCTATAAATAGTTTTTCTGAACCACCTAATTAGGGTCGCGGGGAGGCTGGTGCCCATGTCAGTCATCTCTGAGCAAGGGCAGAGTACACCCTGGACAGCTCGCCAGGCCATCACAGGGCAGAAACACGCTGAGGACAATTCAGCCTCCTCGTTATGAAAATCAGCACAAAATCACCACAGACAGTGAGAGACAATGGCCGGCCTTTGATAACCCAACTAGCTGCACTGGGGGGACAGCAGTGGCATCCCGTTGATAGTGAAGCTTGAACCCCCGACCCTGGGATCAGTAATCTACCGCACCCTACCACCGGGCCACCTCTGCCCCTGCAATAAATAGTAATAAAAGAAAAAATGTCAATATTTGGTGTGATGAATTTGTATATAAGTTTACAAGGTAACAACCTGTGTCACACTTGCTTCTTTATTTGCATACAGACTCCAGCAGCCTTCATTACGTTTTTGTCTGAAAAGTGGTTTCAGATGTAATACGCTGCTTTCTTTATGACTTTTTTCCTGTCGCATTAAATTTTTGCTGGAAAACATTCATTTTCTAAGTCGCTTAATACTAATTGTAGTCTCAGGGAGGCTGGTGCCCATCTCGGCGAACTCTGGGCGAGGCCGGGGTCACCCTGGACAGCTCGCCAGGCCATCACAGGGCCAACACACACACACACAACCATTCACACCCACCTAGGGGTGATTTGGAACAGCCAATCAGCCTACTGTGCATGTTTTTGACTGCGGGAGAAAACCAGAGTCCCTGGAGGAAACATGCAAACTCCACACAGAGACGCCCGAGACCCGGGAATCAAACCCGGGACCTTCTTGCCATGGGGCGGCCGTGGGGCGGCTGTGCTAGCCACTGCGTCACCGCGCCTACTGATGCTTTGAAATCTAAAATCGTTTGGTACTGACTTGCTAATGTAGAAGTCATAGGATTAAAATATATAACAAGGTTTTCCCTAAACAAAATGTTTATTATTTTATGTGTAAATCAGCATGAAAACATTCATGGAAACCATTTTGATATATAAACAACAACAGAAATGATAGGAATGACTACACTGCCCTCTAGCGGCTAAATGAAACCAGACTCGTGACAGCCTGCCTGTTCCCTGGACTGGCACTGAAAGCACGTGATCACTGTTTACTTCCGGTTCCGGTTTTCGTACTTGTGTTCTGGGATCAAACAGCTGGATCACAGCAGAGTTGTATGCATTGAAGTCATGAGGCTGGTCGGGTTGTTTTGGGTTGCTTCACTCTTGTACCAGCAAGTTTGTGCTGCACCAAGAAATGGGGGCTTTAAACAGAGACCCCTGCTGGATATAAGTAAGTGTAAAGATTCTATAATAATTATAATGATCACTTACTGTAGCTTGAAAAGCAATAAAAATAAAATTCTCAGGTCATCATGTAGAACTGTGGGTTTATACATTATAGCTGAAAAAATATTTGATTCTAAATTTGTAATATATGTATGTATGTGTGTATATATATATATATATAAAATAAATAAAAAAGATATATTACTATGTTTTTATATATATATATATATATATATATATATATATACAATAAATAAAAGATATATTACTATGTTTTTATATAT
>JAOUQZ010056506.1:0-21426 GCA_028564935.1 Neosilurus hyrtlii
TTGGCAGCAGCAGCTTTTGCTTTCCAAAAAGCGTCATCAATTACAATGGGGCACCCAGTGACCCTGTACACATCTCATGTGTTACACGCACTGCTGATGAGTCAAAATTTCAAAATAACCAATGCTCGACGAACAGGTTATGATGTTATTCTGTCAACCCCCGAGTTGACAATTGAAAGATGCCGCACCATAAATCCAGCAAATAGGTTTCCAGAGAGCTGGTGGGTCAAATATTGTACATGGGCCAGCCATTTCAGAATTGTTGGGGGCAATGATGCTCCCTAAACAATTAGCCATTGTGAAATGCAAGGCTCACAAGACAGATGGGGAGTGGGAAAGCAGGGGAAATGCAGTGGCAGATGAAGCAGCAAAAAGGGCAGCAACAGATGTGAGTACATGTATAATAGCCATGATGGAAGCGGGAGAACCAGGAGAGGCAGAACAGATGCAGGTAACTATGGATGACATTAAAGATTTTCAGAGAGCCGCTACAGTAGCAGAAAGGGATCTATGGAAAAAGCGAGGAGCAGTTTTAGATCCACAGTCAGACGTATGGAGAATTGTGATGGAGTGTTGTTAGCACCGTTAGCTTTCCTTCCAACGCTAGTAAAAGAAGCTCACGGGATAGATCACTGCGACCGTAGGAAAATCATAGAAACAATCCGGAAGGATTGGTGGTCCCCATACTTAGCTAGTATGGTGGGTAAGTTTTTGAGAACGTGCGAGCTCTGTGCAACACACAACGTTAGGAAACACTTCACCGCACCTATTAGTCACATACCACAGCCAGACGGGCCATTTAGACACCTGATGATTGACTTTGCAGACATGGAAAAAAGAAAAGAGGGCAAAAGGTACATTTTAGTAGTCGTAGATCGCTTTAGCAGGTGGGTAGAGGCACAAGCCACAGCTAAAGAAGATGCTAAAACAGTAGCAAAATTCCTATGTAGAGAAGTGATTCCTCGATTCGGCATTCCAGACAGACTGAGCTCAGATAATGGTAGCCACTTCGTGAATGAAGTAATAAAAAGCATTACAGAGGTTCTATGCATTACACACCGTTTGGGTTGCGTGAATCACCTACAATCACAGGGGATGGTTGAAAGAGCGAATGGAGTGCTAAAGGAGAAGGTGGCCAAGGTTTGTGCAACCACCAAATTAAACTGGGTACAGGCGCTGCTGTTAGTTCTCATGAAAATGCATTCACAAACCAACAGAAACACACACTTAACACCACACGAAATGCTCACAGGAAGACCCATGCCAGTGGCATTCACACAAGGACCCTACAAGGGTCCAGCCTTAGAACAACTAGAAAGCGAAATAGCGACCTATGTGAAACATTCGACACAAATACACAGAACATTACATTCACAGGTCTGCGCAGCCACTCATGGAGCAAAGGTAGAACAGGAAGAACTTCGGCAAGTGAAACCAGGAGATTATGTCTATATAAAAATATTCAAGAAAAAATACTGGAAAGATGGGCGTAGAGAAGGGCCATTTAAGGTGGTGCTGGCAACACCAACAGCAGTCAAGGTAGAGGGAAGAGAACATTGGTATCACTTCAATCATTGTTGCAGGGCGGCTGGAAAAGGACCCCAGTGGAAGGCATCGCGCCCCAGGTTGGTGCAGTTGGCTCACTCTGACGATGACACAGAACCAGACGATGAAGACCAACTAGATGCTCCTGCATACAACACAAGAAAGAAAGAGAAACGCTCTCAAGTAAAGGGAGAGACCCAAAGGGCAGAGCCTAGCACACAGATAGCCACATCTGAAAGTCCCCCAATGCCCGACTTTGAATCAATAGTTCACCAATTTCCAGAAGACTCAGGTGTCATAACAGGGTTATTGGATGATCCCCTGCCAGGTCCTTCAAGACCTAGGCCTAAACCATGCCCATCCACGTATGAGCCGTTCATTCTAGACGACACAGACGATCTCACCACGTTAGATTTTTCACATCTGGCACGAGGGTACTCTGATGAGTCAGAATGAAAATTAAAAAGATAACACAAAAGCCACTGCTGCTCACCACCCAGCAGAGAGAGTCACTGTCATGGGCTTTATTTGTCATGATAATACTGATCTCTGTGGGATATACACTAATAGTTGTCGCGATAGGAGAAGGCATCCGTCTCCTTGATCAAATCCAACTTCTAAACTCCACGAAATTAATTGAGGGAAATGTCACACAGACTGATAAAGCGACCAATACAGATTATTTGCCCGCCCGAAAAAAAGCACCCAAAGGAAGGCCCTATAGCACCCAAAGGAAGGCCCTATAGCCAGAGGGGAACGACATATCATGACGGTTCGCATAAAAGTGGAATACCAGCACTATCATGTCGAGACACAGCCCACAAAACGCGCCCGTCAAGCTCTAAAGGGGAAGGGTGGTTCAGGAAGGCGAAGGCTGACCTGGTCGCAGGACGTTAGGAAAGCGATCGCCGCAAGGTACCAATGTTACATACAACACAATGTGTCCGCTATATGGGAGTGGAAACCGGTCAGTCAATGCTTTGAATGGCTAGTGCCAGCAAGCAAACCTTGCAGTAATGGACTGATGGGAGGACAATGCGGTTTGTCCTGCTTGCGCAATCGCCTACTTTGCAGGGCCAGCCACACTCTATGGCACCAAGTATTCAGAAATGGGAAACTGAAAATGACACCCTCTCTGAACAGAACATTGTCCACGAGGAATTCGGGCCGGAAACGGACCTATGACACAAGGCCCAAACGAACGAATGGTATCAATGGGCCTCATATACGGCAAAAGATTCGACAGATAATGAAGGTGACTGTCTGCTATCTGCCTTGGGTAAAAGAAAACTTGAGCTTGCCCCGCTGCCATATAATAGCGAAACGTACAGAGACTTCCGTGATACCCTAGCGTTCCACTATGGATTCGATATAATCGAAAATGAAACACATGAGATAATAATCAACAGTACTAAACAAAATGTGACTGTCCCGCTAAAACGGCTAATGACTAATAGATTCTGTCCCTACAGTTGCATCCTTTACGCTGGAGTAGGGAACGTTACCCAAAATTTTATAGAACAATGCGGCAATGCCACAAGATGGCCACAAACCACTAAGATGAAACCCCCTAAGGGGCGCATCTCCTTTGTCTGGGCAAAGAACCACACGTTTGAGTGTTATAGACAGAACAGGACAAAAGATGTGGGAAACTTCACAGGACGATGTGGTCGGATTTGGAATATCACGGGTGTAAAGTTTTCAGTAGACGCATTTAATGACACTTGGGGGGGTCATCAAGATACAGAACCGTTCCAAAGTGGTCCTGGGATGGCAACGAAAGATTCCCCCAGTACTGAAAATGCAAACAGTTCTACTGGCAGACATATGGTAGTTGTGCGAAGGAATGAGGCTACGGCAGGCACTGCCTCTAAGCTGGTCAGGATTATGTACCCGTGTCATGATAATTACAGAAGGATGTACAGACAAGGAGAAGACATGGATGACGTCCCGTGAGAAGGCACCCTCAACAGGAAAAGGAGAGCATATACAATGGACGACGGGGTATATATAGACAGCATAGGGCAACCACGTGGAATTCCTAATCAGTATAAAGCACGTAATGAAATAGCGGCAGGTTTTGAATCAATATTCGTGAGCATAACTGCAAATAAAAATGTTGAATGGATCAATTACATTTACTATAATCAACAACGATTTATTAACTACACAGATGACGGCCTACGAGCCTTAGGAGAACAGTTGTCCGCCACCAGCACAATGACACTGCAAAACAGGCAAGCGCTGGATTGGCTGATGGCAAATGAGGGCAGGGTTTGTATGCTTTTTGGTAATCAATGTTGCACTTACATTCCAAACAACACTGCCCCGGGAGGCTCCTTTTATGAGGCAATACAAAAACTTGGTAAATTGCATCGTGAGGTAAAACAAAATGCAGGTTTTGTTATGTTTTGTACGGAATGGTTCACCAGTTTCTTTGGGCGATGGGGCGGCTGGTTTGTAAAAATGGCAAAGCACGTGGGAATCGTTTTAGTAGTAATAGCAATAGTGGTATGCTGTGTGTTCCCGCTAGTCAGAGGACTATGTATCTAAGCTACAGTTAAACAAATGAATGTACTGATATACCCCCCAGACTCAGACTGTGCAGAACCCCTCTTGATGGACATGGTGGACGACCCCGGCGATAAAGACTCAGAGACTGGTGGGCGAGAGTCTGGTCCTGCCTGCCTTGTTCTTGAGGACCTGGCGTACTATGAATAAGGGACATTGTAATTACTGGAGAGCTGTTTGTATTCATGTCGCTTCATTGTTTGTCCTCTCTAGTCGCATATTACTGTCTTGTGTCTAAATCCCTATCAGTCCGAGTGTTTTGTATAAGTGTTGTGTGCAGGACCATGGAGGAGTCAATTCCCTGTAACCAGTCGCTTGAGACTTTGCACTGTGCACACAACCTCCCCAGATGGGCCACTCAACCATGCCCCCGAATGAGAGTGGACGCGCAGGGAACCCTCCAGATGGGCCCACGCTATCCAGTTTGTGAAGCGTGTACTTCCCTGCAGAAGGTGCTGCCAAGGCAGCAGGTGCCGAGTTTGAGTCTGATATTTAGGTTTCCCGACGGCCCTTCACCTTGTTGGAAGGTCTTCTATCCGTGCTGCACAGACAATGAGTGGACGTGCGATATGGAGCTGGCACGACCAGTCCACAAATTGTTCACCAGGGCACATTTCTATTTTGTTGAGGCAGAGTGGCAGACTCGTTACTATGCGGAGGAGATTACACTGCCATGTGGACCCTGACCATTCACTTTCATTACCTCCGGCGGTCAATATCCATAGCAGAACTTTATGGCACTCCTGAGGCTCATGGGTATCTTCTTTCGGACCATGTACTCCAGGCTACGGTGGTACAAGTGGTCACTGTGTCTCTTTGCGGATATAACCTTTGGACATCTCATTCACAAAGCCAATGTGCCGCGCTTAACAGGCCGTGCGTTGACTCCCGGCTATTGCGCCCCCCCCCCGGAGTGCCTCTTTACACAGTTTCTCAAAGGACTTGGAGGCTATTGCCTCCAGGGGCTTTAATTTTTGGAGACAGCCGGGGGTATGGGCTGCCCTGCGATCCCACAAACGACTTCACGTGCCCCTGCCGCAGTGGATACGCAGCCTTTACAGAACACACTATTGGTGGTATTGACCTGGTCTGCACCCGACTTATTTTTGTTTCTACGCTTATGCATTGTGTGTGTATTATGTATATATGTTGTATAATTTTTTGCATGGTGATCCTGGCAAATTTGGGCTGTCGCGCACAAGGTGCGGGCAGAGTAGGAATTTTCCCCCACAAAAATGAAAAAGGGGGTTTTTTGCCCACTCCTGGCTCACCTTGAGGAAAGGCGTAGGTTAAAGGAGGGAGTAATGTATATAATAATCCTTTAAGTAATGTATATAATAATCCTTTATATTTTATTTTATATTTTTTGTTTTCCTATATGTTTATATTCGTTTCCTTCATATACGATTATAGCTTGCTTCTCTCCTATTTTTAGTTTTCTGTTTATTTTATTTCTGTTTCTACATTTGTTTGACGTGTATTAGTTTGTTTCACCCTAGCATATACTAGGTATGTTGAAGAATGTTTGAATGATGTGTTAAGAGTTTCATATGCTGATAAATTAGTTTGGAAAACTTATATGAAATTCTGAGGATAGAAGTAGTGTGTACCATAAGCTCTAATCTCGCCTGTAGGAAGATTAGATAAAAAGGAAAAATATAATTAATACAGAATCTAAAGAAATCAGGGCCCCTTACCATATGGATATTAGACTCGTCTAATGGAAGTATGGCTGATTTTAGGCCCTGTAGTAATGAGGGGTCTATGGTAGAGCGCTATGAGACATATGCACAAATGCCCTTTCTTGCTTTTTAGATAGATGAAATGACAACGCCTGAGGACCCCCCTCGTGCCATCCCAGCTACCCAGCCAAGACAGGACTTATGTAAAATCTGCTATGACATAGAAGACACGGACAACCCATTGATGGTGCCATGTGACTGCTCTTCGAGTCTGCCTCCACCAGTGGATAAGGAGGTCAGACAAGCAACAATGCGAACTGTGTAAAGCTGACTTTGTCAGCAGTGGGTGTATAATCAGAGTCATACTCATGGGGATCATACTCCATGGGAGAGCTTGGGGAATAAGGCTCTGGAGAAGGACTGCAATATTCTGGGGAATGCAAGGGGAAGAATGGAGACTCTGGCCATGGAGAAAAACACCAATAGCGCATCTGAGTAGACTGATCTTGGGTCTCAGGCACAGTTTGAGTAGATTGATCTTGAGTAGTAATTGGAGAATGAAAGGGATGATAAGGGGACCTGGAGAGGCCCAAGAGAACTAGACGGGAACCAGGCGGCGGAGAAAAAACTCCATAAAATCCAAGAGGTTGGGATTAGTATGGGCCAGATGGTAGTGGATATGATGGTGTTGACCAGACCTCCCTCTCCTGAAAATAGTGTGAAAATGATGTGACAGTTAACCCAAAATATGTAATCTGCGAATATAGCTTAAAAACCTATATACTGAAACGCTCAAAAGCTAAGAACCCATGACATGCATCTAAATAGATGGCCAGTGTGTATATTGCTAACAATGTTAATTAAAATAATAAGGACAGTGACATTATGAAACAGTACGCTTAAAGTTTGCTAAGATAAAATATGATAGCTTGTTTAGCCTGTTAAATGAAATAAGAGAAAAACATTAAAAGGTACTTACGCATGTTGAATAAATCAGAAGAGCCACTCACAACACACTCCAATTGATCGGTTCACACAGGAGCAAAATGAGAAATGATAAAGTAACACGGAAGATGGCGCTTATAAACAAGCGCCTATTTTTTTTATAACAACTCCCCAAAACGCCTGAAAATAAAGGGGAAAATAAATAGGACGACGTCACATCAGGAAGTATGAGATCACATTAGGGGAGGAACAAAATCACATCACAACAGGAAACATGACATCACATCGAGGGAAAACCAGGAAAATAATGGGAAATGGCCTATGTCATTACTCAGTTGTCTGGGCGAGCAAGAGAATGGGGAACCACAGTTTGGGAGGTCAGAGAACATTTCTGTACTAACTTTTCTTTGTTCGCAAAGGAGATGAGGAAGGTTTTTGACTGTTCTAAACACGGCAGAGAGGTGGCACGCGAGATGCTACATGTTCATCGGGGAGTCCGCTCTGTATCTGACTACCCAATTGAATTCCCCACTCTACTGGCTGGAATACAGAGGCTCTGTTTGATGTGTTTTTTAATGGACTAGCTGAGAATATCAAGGATGAACTAATCACCCATGATCTCTCCATCAGCTTTGATTCCCTTGTGGACCTGGCCATATGTGTCAACTCCAGGTTGCAGCAGCGTCATGTGGGGAATCCGACCACTATGTTTCTTCATGTCTTGCAAAAAGGCAAGGCTCAGCAGGAAGACGGGGAGCACTGGTGAGTTGCATGTTTTCTAAACCTGCCCTGGTTCAGTTCCCTGTTACCTTAGACTGGAGAGGGAGGCAGCATCATTGACTCTGGGGCAGACGAGAACTTTATTGATGCCTCATTTGCCAATCAATGGAAACTGCCTCTTCACCCTGTAAACCCACCTCTCATGGCCATCTCTTCAGTGGGGAGAAAGCTTACTGACATTACCCATATGATCTCCCTGTGTCTCTTCTTGTTTCAGGCAACCATCATAAATGAATAAGTCTCTACGTCATCGAATCACCACATGGCCCAGTCGTCCTTGGCAAACCCTGGTTGAGGAAACACAACCCTTACATTGACTGGGTCAAGAACAAGATTTTGGGCAGGAGCCCTGCCTGTTTGTCCTTCTGTCTCCGCCAAGCTCATGTACCAGCGTCACAACTAACAGACCTCCCAGGGGAATTCCCTGATCTGTCTGTGGTCCCCAATGAATACATGGGCCTTAAAGCAGTTTTTAGCAAGGCCCGTGCAGTCACTCTGCCTCCTCATCGGCCTTATGACTGTGGCATTGACCTTGTACCTGGTAAGGCTCCACCTAGAGGCCGGCTGTATTCTCTGTCCCGACCCGAAACTGAGGCCATGGAGAAATACATTCAGGAGTCCTTGACGGCCGGCATAATTTGACCCTCATTATCTCCTGCTGGGGCTGGATTCTTTTTTGTTGCCAAGAAGGACGGCTTTCTTTACCCATGTATTGATTACCGGGGCCTAAATGACATCACCAACAAGGATAGGTATCCCCTTCCACTCATGTCATCTGCATTTGAGCTACTCCATGGATCAACTGTATTTACGAAATTGGATCTTCGTAATGCCTATCATCTGGTTCGGATCCGAGAGGGGGATGGATGAAAGACGGCATTTAACACACCTAGAGGTCACTATGAATACCTAGTAATGCCGTTTGGGCTTGCAACTGGTGTTTTTCAAGCC
The DNA here is from genome assembly GCA_028564935.1 of Neosilurus hyrtlii. NCBI lineage: Eukaryota > Metazoa > Chordata > Actinopteri > Siluriformes > Plotosidae > Neosilurus > Neosilurus hyrtlii. The sequence goes on from JAOUQZ010056506.1 coordinate 8,475, forward strand.
CTAGTAAATGATGTTTTGAGGGACATAATAAACAAGTTTATCTTTGTCCATTTGGATGACATTCTAGTCTTCTCCCGTTCTCTCACTGAACATGTCTGCCAGGTCCTCCAACGTCTACTGGAGAACCAACTTTTTCTCAAGGCTGAGAAGTGTGAGTTTCACCGCAACTCTGTCTCCTTCCTGGAGTACGTCATTTCTGCTGGTGACATAGAGATGGACCAACAGAAGGTGAGAGCAGTAATCGACTGGCCTCAGCCTACAACCTGCCAAGAGTTGCAATGTATTCTAGGGTTTGCCAATTTCTACAGATGTTTTATTAGAAATTATAGTACCCTGGCTGCCCCTCTCACAGCCCTTACCTCCAGTTCAGTTAAGTTTGTCTGGTCCCCAGCTGCAGAAAAGGCCTTTGAAGAATTGAAGAGATGAATTACCTCAGCTCCTAGTCTGACACATCCTGATCCCGATCGTCAGTGCATTGTGGAGGTGGATGCCTCAGAGGTGGGTATTGGTGCCGTCCTTTTGCAGCGCTCTGCCCAGGATAATAAGGTGCACCCTTGTGCCTTCTTTTCTCATCGCCTCACTTCATCTGAGAGCAATTATGATGTTGGCAATAGGGAACTGTTGGCGGTCAAGTTGGCTCTGGAGGAGTGGCGGCACTGGCTCGAGGGTTCTAAGCTCCCATTTCTGGTGTGGACAGATCATAAGAACATTAGATACATTCAGACTGGCAATTTTTGAATTCCCATCAAGCTCGTTGGTCTCTGTTTTTCTCACAGTTGAAATTCACTCTGTCCTATCGTCCTGGATCCAAGAATGGCAAGCCAGATGCCCTCTCTCGCATATCCCCCTCTCAGGACACTGCTAACTTGATGGTGTATTGTGTATTCAAGTACCCATGGATGTGGTTTCTGATAGAGGTCCACAGTTCACGTCACACTTCTGGAGAGCGTTCTGTGCACTCATTGGTGCCTCTGTCAGTTTATCCTCAGGATTTCACCCACAAAGCAATGGCCAGATGGAGAGGACTAATCAACACCTGGAGACGACCTTGCGGTGTATGGTGTCTAAAAGTCATCTTCCTGGAGTGGTCAGCTTCCCTGGGTAGAATATTCTATTAACTCCCTCCCTTCTGCATCCACAGACCTGTCTCCCTTCGAGTGTTGTCTAGGATATCAGCCCCCCCTGTTTCCTGCTTTGAAGGAGGTCGGTGTACCATTTTCCCTGGCTTTTGTTCATCATTGCTGTCAGACCTGGAAGAGGACCCGGACAGCCCTGCAACATGCAATGGCCAGGCTGTAGCACCAGGCAGATCGACAACGTTCCAAGGCGCCTACTTATCATCAGGGTCAGCGAATCTGGCTCTCTACCCGGGATCTTCCCCTCAAGGTGGACTCCCAGAAATTGGCTCCTCGTTTCCTTGGTCCATACCCCATTGTGAAGGTCGTGAGCCCTGCTGCTGTGCGGCTTAAGCAACCCCCCCTCAAACCTCCGAAACATCCACCCCACCTTCCACATTTCTAGGATTAATCCTGTTATCAGCAACTGGCTCTGCCCAGTTCCCAAGCCCCCTCCCCCTCCATGCCTCATCGATGGCTAAGAGGCCTTTACAGTCAACCGGCTTCTGGATGTCTGTCGCCGGGGCCGTGGTCTCCAGTTCTTGGTGGAGTGGGAGGGTTATGGTCCGGAGGAAAGGTGTTGGGTTCCTGATCAGAACATTCTGGATTGTGGACTTGTCAGGGACTTTCTGAGAGAAAGCCCACTCCCCCAGTTAAGATGCCAGGAGGCGTTCGTAAGAGGGGGGGTAATCGTTAGGACTCCAGCCAGTTAAATCAGTGTTCTAGTATTATGTGCCTTTCTTTTGTCCCCTTTGGCTCTCCATATCCCAAATATTGTGCTCACCTGTGTCTCGTCGCCTGCATCTCATGCCTGTGTATATAAGCCCTGGATTTCCCCACAAGCCTTTGCCAGATCATGCCAGAGTTTTCTCCTGTGCCTTTCCAGCATTTGTATATCTTTGCCTAGTAGTTTTTTGATCTTGCCTGTTCCTTGACCATTCTTACTAGCTTTTGTAATTTTTGGATACATCTGCCTATGTTTTTGACTTTTTGCATATCCTGACCATTGTCTGGTTTTGACTACAAGTTTGCCTGCTGTTCTTTGGATTATCTGTTTATCAATTAAATATTGTGCTCTACACCTCTTCGGTCTGCGTCTGGATCCTTTTCCCTCTGTACACAACCCTAACACAAACCTGTAGAATGGCAACAGAATGAAAGGCCATTTTGAACCTGGCAATCATACTGGGTACTGATCTGACATGCCAACGTAAACCGTATGTACACTACAGCCAGAGGAGAGGGCTTTCATGTGGATCTGGGCCAAAAGTGGACCTTTGAGTTAAAAGCCCCAAGGGCATAAATTCTGTATCTGTTCTTACATGTTTGACTTTAAAGGCTTAAAACAGATGGTTCAAATTCATTGCATGTGATATTTTGCATGCATGAAGCCTACTGGTTTCATGTGATGGTCTTATATTAGTTTTATACTAATTAACTAATGGAAACAATATGAAAAGAGAAAGTTGGATTAACTTTCTAATTTGCCCTTTTTTTATGGTGACCTTCTGGACTTTTAATTCATTTGGAAAAGAGAAGAGAATGAATAAGAGATCACACATGCATCACAAAGTTCCATTGTTACATTCGTGAGTGGCACAAATTTCTTCTTTAAAAGCATTTCATTGGCGTGCCTGCACTGATCAATGGTGCCCTGGCATGTTGACTTTAAAGATGATGTCCCTAAAGTAGTCCCTAAAGTAGAAAAGTCCCTAAAGTAGAAAATATGTGGACAAAAGAAAGTGATTATCATTTGCTGGTATTTCCTAAAAAATAGTTAATTTATGGACTGATGCTGAACCTGAATTTCTCTTCATTTTAGTTAAATGCTCTTACACCAGACTGTTTCTGGTTAGCTTTGTTTACACGCTTGAGTGGCTTCAAGCTTCTATAAACCTCTCTACCTCCTCCCCATCAATATAGAGAGCAGAAAGAGGTGACCAACACGGTGCCTCTTTGACCCTGTTACATACACACACAGATACACACACACACACACACAGTCTCGTCACCATGTCTTGTGGGGACAACACATAGACTTGCATTCATTTCCTGAAGAAGTTTCTGTAAACACTAGAAATTTCCCTAACACTAAACATAAACCTAACCACTAGTTACTGTCATCTTACCCCAACCTTACCCTAATCCTAAAACATCTTCACCTTAAAATTTAATGATTATGTCGTGGGGACTCGCAATTTGTCCCCACAAGGAAGCGAAGTCCCCATAACGTGACTGTGTAAACAAATTCATGTCCCTACACTGTTAAGATTAGCTAGAACACACACACACACACACACACACACACACACACACACACACACACACACACACACATTCTTGGTTGTGGAAATGCACAATCCCCTAGACTCCTTTAAATACTGGCTTGAAAATAAACCGTCATACAGAACTCCTGTGTTGACTGTTTGTTTCAAGCTGCTCCCGGATTCGGAGATCAAAGGTGTTGAGGAGAAAAGGGCAGAGAGGGAGATACAGAGGAAAGAGGGATTTTCCCAACATAGAATAATCCTTACAATAACACTTCTTGAACTTGAGTGAGAAAAGGGTGTAGATTTTCAGTGTAGTTTGTAGTTATGTAAAATTATGATGTTTTAGAGATAAGAAAGTAAAGCTTAGTTTAGCTAACCTAGCAGGTGGTTAAAAATAAATCAATAAATAAAATAAAATGAATGCTAATAGACACAGTGGCACTTGCCTCACAGCAAGAAGATCATGGGTTTGATTCCTGGGCTCCTGGGTTTCTGTGTGGAGTTTGCATGTTCTCCCTCTGGGTACTCTGGTTCAGGCCCACAGTCCAAAAATGCATAGTAGGCTGATTGATGGTTCCAAAATGCCCCTAGGTGTGAGAGTGAATGTTAATGTTCGCATGGGTGTTGACTCTGCAGTGGCCTGGTGAGCTGTTTAGGGTATACCTCGCCTTTGCCTGGAATGAGGTGAGATGGGCACCAGCCTCTCTGTGACCCTAATTAGGATTAAGCAGTTTAGAAAAGGAATGAATAAATGCTAATAAAAATAAATGCTTCCTGCTGTCAGCTATTTCCACTATAATGTGTTCAAACAAGTGTCCAATGAGCATGTCTCAGAGTGTCACGTGAGACATGCTCATTGGACGCTTGTGTGAACAATCTTTACATGGAGGAGGTGGAAAGCAGAGCCCTCAATTCCTACAAGGGAATAAAACCGAGCCATTGGTTTAGATATGTGGATGACACATGGGTGAAATTCCAAACCCAGGAAGTGGGGGACTTCATCAAGCATATAAACTCAGTGGACAGCAACATCAAGTTCACCAGAGAAGATGCACAAAACAACAAGTTACCTTTTTTGGACTGTGCTGTACACATGGAGGAGGATGAAAGTCTCAGCATTAAAGTCTACAGGAAAGCAACACACACTGACCATTACCTGCTTTTTGATTCACACCACCCACTGGAACACAAACTGTCTGTCATCAGAATCCTGCAGCACCGGGCTGAAACTATTCCCACCAAGATGAAGAAAAAAGTAATGGAATAAAAACACATCAAGAAAGCTCTGCAACCCTGCGGATATCCAAACTGGGTTTTTCTAAAATCAGCAAGGAAATCCAGAAGTAACAACACTGCATCCAACAGAGAGGAGAAGAAGAGCAGGGGCAAAAATGTTGTCATTTCATATGTGGCAGGAGTGTCTTACAAATTTTGAAGGATTTTCTCTAAACATGACATTCCAGTAAATTTCAAACCCAACACCACCCTCAGACAAAGACTGGTTCACCCCAAGGACAAAACTTCCAAAGAAAGGCTGACCAGCATTATGTATGCAGTCCAGTGCAGCGAGGTGTGCTCAGACCTGTACATAAGAGAAACTAAATATCAACTGCACAAATGAATGGCACAACACAGGAGAACCACCTCTTCAGGTCAAGACAGTGGTCCACCTACATCTCAAGGACAAGGGACACTCATTTGAGGACAGCAATGTACAGATTCTGGACAGGGAAGAGAGATTGTTTGATAGAGGAGTAAAATAAGCTATCTATGTGAAGAAGGAAAAAACAACATTCAACTGAGGAGGCGGTTTAAGGTTCCACCTTTCAAGCACTGACAAGGCAGCTCTGGATTTCCTTCCCAAGAGGTTTCACTCCACTTCACACCTTTATTCAGGTGACCAAACGATCCCATATGCAGACCAGGTGAACAACCCTAGTGGACAAAGATTCCTAACAAGTGATGGAATGGATGGGAGGAACAGTGATTTGTATTTGACTTGAGAGTTTTTCCTTAGCCTATATAAGTCTGGAACTTTCCACCAGAATTTCTAACTGACGAAGCGTTTTGGATTAAAAGCGAAACGTCTTCAAAAACCACAAAAAAAGTCCTCAACTCAAGCTTTTTAGGATCCTCTGCCTGATCACTTCCACTAAGTCCTCCAGAAGGATTCAAAGGTGCCAGCAAAAAAAAATAATCTCTCCAGTATGTGTTACATCTGCCAATTTCTCCCCTATTGACATGCCTAGAACACCTCCACATGTAGGCATCTGGGATGCATCCTGAACTGGTGCTCAAAATACCTCAACTAGCTTCTTTTTATATGGAGGAACACTGAGCCAAACCCAGATGTCTGAGCTCCACACACTTTCTCTAAGGCGGAGCGGAGCGCAGCCAGCCTGTACAGGAAATTTAATTTGGTCCCACAACACACAAATTGTGTCCATAGGTGAGGTTTGAAACATACATGGACCAGTAAATTGAGAGATTTGCCTTATAGCTCAGCTCTCTCCAGTATAATGGACCAGTTCAGTATCTGAATCACTGTAGATCTCGCACCAATTCATGAATAAGGACACATCAGAGGACATGAAAATAAGCCTACTCTAGATCCACAAAACAAGATGGTCTGGTTGGGTAAACCCCCATGCCCAACCAGCACCCCTTTGTGGGTGGAAAGCAGGTCCAGTGTTTCAAAACAAGGGCATACAGCACATTGTTCCTCCTGGATCTGTGGTTTGACCAATTGTCAGAGCTGCTCCTTCAGCACTCTGAAGTGGACATTTTCAGGGAAGCAGGGAAGTGTGATTTCCCTGTAGTTGAAACACATCCACTGGTTACCCTTATTAAAAAGAGGAACCACCATCTCAGTCTGCCATTCCAGCAGCATTGTCCACGATTTTCACAGTATTGCAGAGACATGTAACCCAGGACAGCCCAACAACTCCCAGGGTCTAGAAATACTCTTGACAGATCTCATCCACCCACTGAGCACTGCAACAGTGTCGCTGTTTAACTGCCTCAGCAACCTCAACCAGTGATGGGCAAACACACATCTGAGTGGGTTCTAGATTATACCTTTTAATCGTTTCGGAGCTAAATGCACAGATTATTGCAGTTTTGCTATAAAAATTTTTCCCATTCTTATATCATACAAAACTTAACTACTTAACAGTCTGTAGTCATTGTTGTCCACTTGTCTTCTTCATGATCCACTCATTTGAAGTAAAACCCAGATGTGAACAGACCATCAAGCGAACTATGAAGCTACAGTGTTGCATTTAATGCAAAATAAGGCCTGACATCGTGCTGCTAAAATATACATCCACTTCCCAGAAGAGATGCAGCTTTGATGGCAATATTTGTCTCTCTAAAATCCCAATATATGCCTCCATGTCACTGTTATCTTCACACACATAAAAGCCACCATGCTGGGGGTACTGATGCATCACAAATACTAGTTTTTACACTTTTGCTGATGTGTGTAAGAAAGTTTCCTCTCTGTTGTCTATCTCAGCTCGTCTGTGTCTGCTGTGTGTGCCTAGGACGTCCTGGAGCAATGAACAACGAACCACATGATCTAGTCAAGTCTGGTTTATTCTTGCAATGCTCAAAATACTTAGTTTTACACAGAGTATTTATATGGTTGAGCATAAGGGGTAGCCTCAAGTTAACGTGAGAAAGGAGGATGGGAGACTAGATGAACAAGCACATTGGAATGTGTGTGTGTGTGTAAGATAATAGTTACAAGGTCTGCAAGACAAGGAACCGCTTCCTGCCTACACAATCTCATACATAAGTCAAGGACACACAATCAATTCAAAACAAGAACAACCTGGGTAATCATTTGCCCTAAGGTGCCCTAGCCATATCAAAATGTTTTATTTTTTTTTTTTTTGCTTTTTAATTTCAGAAATGGGGCAGTGGTGGCCTGGTGGTAGGGTGCTGGATTACTATCCCAAGGTCGGGGGTTCAAGCCCCACTATCAGCGGGTTGTCATTGCTGTCCTCCCAGTGCAGCTAACTGGGTTATCAAATGCTGGTCATGTCTCTCACTGTCTGTGGTGGGAGGCATGTAAAAGAGCCATTGCTGATTTTCGTCAAGAGTAGGCTGCATAGCTGTCAGCGTGTTTTTGCCCTGCGATGACCTGGCGAGCTGTCCAGGGTGTACTCTGCCCTCGCCTGGGGTTGGCTGAGATGGGCGCCAGCCTCCCCGCGACCCTAATTAGGATTAAACGGTTCAGAAAATGAATGAATGAAAATTTCAGTAATGTTTATTTGTAAATTTTGAGGTTGTTTATTATTCTCACTTTAACAGGTGAAAACAAACAAGTGAGATGGGGAAAATCTTTGTGTTGCCTAATAATTCTGCACACTAATAATTACCTAATAATGTTGTACATATAGATATTCTCTGAAGACAGCCAAAACTTAACTTTTACTACTTAAATGTTCAGGTTTGAGGGTTTGTTAACATTTTGGATTGACCAAGAGCACTGTATAGTTGAACAATAACAATGAATCCTCAAAAATACAGCTTGCCTAATAATTGTGTACACAGTGTATGATCTGACTATGAACATGTTGAAAATATTGTTTGTGGACTACAGTTCAGCATTTAACATCATAATCCCCTCCATACTCACCACTAAGATGGAGATCCTGGGCCTCAGCCATCCCTGTGTCACTGGATCTCCAACTTCCTGACAGACAGACCACAGGTGGTACGGTTGGGCAACCATGTCTCACCCTCACTTACCCCTTAGCACTGGAGCCCCCTGGGCTGTGTTCTGAGCCCCCTGCTGTATACGGTATACATCTATGACTGTGTGGCCACCTCCAGCTCCAACAACATCAAGTTTGCAGACGACACTGTGGTGGTGGGCCTGATCTCTAACAATGAAGAGATGCCCTACCTAGAGGAGGTTAGAAACCTGGAATTATGGTGCCAGGACAACAACCTCCTCCTGAACGTCAGCAAGACAAAAGAGCTGATTGGACTTCAGCACAAAGAAGGAGAGGAATTACCAGCCCCTGACCATCAACTGGACCCCAGTGAAGAGAGTGGACAGTTTCCGGTACCTAGGTGTTTATATCACGCAAGACCTGACATGGACCTGTCATGAAAGATTTTAAACTGCCCTCAAGGGTGCTAATGACTTTCTCCACCTGCACCATTGAGAGCATCCTGACGATAAGTATCACAGCCTGGTTTGGGAACAGCACCAAACAGAACAGGCAAGCTCTCCAGAGATTGTGTGATCAGCAGAGCGTATCATCTGTACCGCGCTTCCTGACCTGGATGCTATATACAGCAAGCAGTGGTGGACCAAGGTCTGGAAGATAACAAAGGACCTCAGCCATCCCAACAATGGACTCTTCTCTCTGTTGCGGTCAGAGAAACATTTCCGTTCATTGAAAGCAAACACTGAGCGAATGAGGAGGAGTTTCAGGCCCTGAACCAGTGCACTGGTACCTGGACTTTACATACAGTGTTACTGTAAAATTGCCACTGCATTTATATTTCATCTTATCTTATATATATATATATATATATATATTTTTTTTTTTTAATTTTTACATTTTATATTTATATTGACTTTAACTATAAAGTCCTTTAAATAGTTATTGTTCTTTTCTTCATGATATTGATAGTTTTTATTCTTCAATTTTTAGGACAGTCGTAAGAAGCATTTCACTACATATTGCACTGTGTATGATTTTGTATGTGACAAATAAAATTAAATTTGATTTTGAAGTCATAAATCACATGGGTTGCCACAAAGGGGCAACAATGTGGTCACAGCAGTCTTTTAAAAAAAGTCTTTATCACACTTTGGAAGAGGATGAGGGGAAGTTTGCTGATGCATTAGAGCAGCGTGCTGAATGCAAGATGGGGAAAAGGATAAATTCTTCAAAGAGAGACTCAGGATGCCAGGCCAACTCGCCACCAAGATGAAGCTCAACATGAAACCCAAAGAAGTGCCACTTCCTGTGGAACACTCCAGAGATGCACCACATTAACAAGTGACCCAACATCTAAAAAAAAAAGCATGGGAGCCCAGTTCAGACAAAAGGGAAAGGTAACACAACTTTCTAACTTTCCGATATCTCGTGGTCCCTATCTGTTAAATCACCTTAATCATCATCATGCTTTCTTACTGGTCTCAGGCATGATCAAAAGTTTGCCAATATTTTGTCTTCGTTATTATTGTACTGGTACAGTCATTTCCATAATCCAACCGTCATGTATGTTTGTTTGTCATAGTTAGATATAAATGTTTGTAAAGTACTGTGCAGTGAAGATTATACCACAATACTTTTGTCTAAGAAGGCTCCTAATAAAAAGGAGTAAAAAATTTACTTCCCTATAATTTTTGTGTGAAAATATATTGATTGAAAAAAAAATCTAATTGATTGATGCTATTGTAGGCAGTGAGAACCAAAAATAAAATTCATAGCATGAATGAACTTCAAACCAAATGGAATGGTTTAGCAAGTGAAGAAATCAAAAAATGCAGTACACTTGTACAACTTATCAAAATGAAAATAAATCAGAAAATAAAACTATCCAAGTATTTATTTCATGTGATAATGGATTATATATATATAATAATGGATGTGAATAAGTAAACAAACATATATACAATATATAGTAATAACAAAAATAACAGTCTCCTTTTTGAGAAAAAAATAATCTATATATTTAGTGTGGTCATTGTTTACTTTGATTACAGCATTTAACCTTTTCAGGCATAGTGTCATTTTGGCAGTGTGCGCAGGTGCCAAGTCCTGCTGAGAAATGAAGTCAGCATCTCCATAAATCTTGTCTGCTGAAAAAAGCATGAAGTGCTCAGAAATGTCCTGTAAAAAAAAAAGTCCTGGTAGTTGGCTGTGTTGACTCTGGAATTAATAAAGCACAGTGGAAAGTCCCACAGTGGGGGATATATATATATATACCTCTCAAAGTTGCAATTCTTCTAATATTTAAGTACAAGGACTATGTAAGTGAAAACAATGTTCTACAGGGGTACATAACTTTGAGGGGTATGTACAGGGTTAGCTTTGAGTAAATTCATAAATTATGGCATTTTTTCACTGAGACCAGGTGCATATTTTGAAATGGATAAAATTCATAATTAAAATGTTGATGCTAACATCAAACCCTATTTCTCAATGACCTACCCTTATTTTGTTTGTTTTTAAGGATTTTTGTTTTTTATTTATTTTAAGAACAGAAAGGCACATTTGGCTGTATTCAGAATTAACATAAAAATTCAATAGTTAGTAGCTTTGATTATTAATGTCTAATTTCTAAGTAAAGTGCTATAGATTTAATTTTAAGTTATTAATAATATTCACCTACAATTCACTAGTCTGGGAACATCTTTACAAGCTGACCTATGTGGCAAGCAAATACGTACCAATCGCAGCACATTTTAATTGCTTTATACATGTTCTGTATCAATGATGTATAGAAATATGTATGTGTGTAGTAAACAAACAACACATGGAACACAATCTGCACATGCAGCAAAGCCTACTCATGGCTCTACTGTATTAACCTATGAACAGTGAACGTGAACATTTTTTAAAATTTAACTTTATCAACTGATATCACTGTAATAAAGCCTTACAATCATAGATGTAATGGCAAAATTGTGTGTTGGCATATTCAGGGAACAAGATAACAAAAAATCATTTATTTATTTATTTTCCCCATTAAATATTTATATTTTAGTAGAATTTTACTGGTTATAGTTTACATTAAAGGTGAAAAAAGGGGTCCTTTCATGGCCCTTTTAAGCTCATATCTCATTTGGGTGATAAAGCCCCGATAATGTAGACGATTTGATCAGTTTTTAGGTCAGGAGAGAGCATGAGGGGTCAGCAACCGATATCATTGATTATGTTGTTGACTGTTGGTGACTGTCAGTTAGGAATCCACCTGATGTTGACAACTCCCCCCCTCCCCCCCCCTTTTTTTTGAAACCTGTTTCCAAATGTTGGACAATTACACATGATAAACCGCAATTATATTGCTGACAGTCTGAGATTGTTGTGGTCGATTAGATAGTCGCAGATCATTTGAACTTAGTTGCAGACAGTCTCAGACCTAGTTGCCTCATTTCTGTACCTGGTCCCAGTAAAGACTACCACTATTGCTAACTTGATTTTGGGACAGCAGGCACTAACAGGAGTCTTTCTTCATTGCTCCATTGCAACTTTAAGTGCCATTGCCAGATTCCCAGTGCTGTTGGAGGCCTGTGTAGGGTGACGTGTTCTGTTGACAGGCAGACGGCTTCAACCATGAACTATTAATACCACTGGCAATAAAATCCCTGGGGAGAACTTACCCACTTACATTGACAGAATAGTTCAGAAGGGAGGGAGAGATAGAAACAGTGAGGCATTGTGCAGCAGCACTTCTGAAACTGCATTTTACTTCTGAAAAAAATATGTTCAAATGTCAAAAAGAAGAAGAAAAAATTTTAATCATAGCATTGTTTCAATTGTGTTTTTTTTCTCCCCTTCTCTCCCTTTTTCTCTTTAGTTATTTCCAACTCCATTAGTTTCTGGTTAAAACTCTTTTGCTTGGCACCACACACTAACGTGCCAGAGGAAATGTAATGCTATTCACTACATACCCTTATATTGCTGTGTGACCCTGTGTGCATACATGCTGTCTCCACGGTAAGCTGATATTTAAGTGCAGTCCTCAGTCAAGTGCTTTTTTTCTCGCTTGCTCACCATGAACACACTGCCAGGCTTTTCTGGAGCCAGGATTTCGGGCTGCTGGACTTTAAGAGCAAACAGCAGGTAAGCCTGAGTTACTTGGTTTATTTGTTAATCTCTCAGTCACTTAGCCACTTATAGTTACTTCTTAAATTTGTTTTTAAACTGCATCTGTCTATGATTGCTATTCTTGTTAGTTAAACTGTAATTCTGCGAATGCCTAAAATATTGTCCTGTCCACAAAGAAAACAACCAATGACATCACTAAAATTACTTTATTTTGTTTAAAATCGGTCCAACATATTATTACACTCTGGAAAACACAGGTGAGAGATAAGCTGAACTGATTGTAATCAGGGATTGTGTAAATTTTTGGTAAATTCAAATTGTAAAAAAAAGCAACAATAGAATTTTAAATTCTGGTTAATATTGAAAGGAAGAACATTTACAAGTGCAGAATGCGTCAAGAATTCACAGGATTGTGACTTAATCATGGCTTACATATTTATTAATCCACCAGCTTCGGTTTATTAACTTTTCCCATTGGGCTACCAAAATATAACACCACCATACCTGATGGGCCATCTCAAATTACACGCTAAGTACCTGTGTGCGCACATAAATGCAGTTTAAAAAATGCTTACAGAACAATACATATATATATATATATGTGTGTGTGTGTGCGTATATATATATAACAGTACTACAATTTCATCCCGACAAGCCTGTTTCGTGGTTGCCCACTCATCAGGGGATTTATCTGTTATTTTTTCCCACATACAATATATTTAGCTCTACTTCAACGTTCTACAGAAAATCGACTCAAAGATCG